>CAUYRH010011741.1:0-34540 GCA_963574655.1 Perodicticus potto | reverse complement strand
TTTTTTTTGAGACAGAGCCTCAAGCTGTCACCCTGGATAGAGTGCTGTGGCATCACAGCTCACAGCAACCTCCAATTCCTGGGCTCAAGCGAGTCTCCTGCCTCCACCTCCCAAGTAGCTGGGACTACAGGTGCCCGCCACAACACCCGGCCATTTTTTGGTTACAGCCACCATTGTTGTTTGGCAGGCCCGGGCTGGATTCAAACCCGCCAGCTCAGGTGTACATGGCTGGCGCCTTAGCCTGTTGAGCCACAGGCACCAAGCCCTGTTGTCAATTGTTGAAAATCTAGTTTAGCATTACAACTAGCAGTTCACCGGTACTGTGTGCACTGCCTGAATATCAGCTGTGGCAGCGTCACTTGTGTGCACGTGTGTGCATGTCTCAGAGTGCTGGCACAGCCCAGGAGAAAGCTGTGCAGGGTGTGCATTGCCCCTCTCTCACTTGAGTTCTTGGCCTGAGTAACAGTGTAGGCTGGGGCAGACAAGAGCACTGGACAACATCCTGGGGTCAGGGGCTGGACTTTCAAACAGGCAGAAGATAATTGGGCCATCTGAGGGGACATGTGATGGGGTGAGGAGCACCAGAGGGATGGACAGAAGCTGGACCTCAGATTCAGGGGAGGATAGTAAGGAGGACAGTATAAGATCTGCCCCCCACCTGTGCCATCCCCAGCAACCAACTCCTTAAAGTAGCTAGAAACAGTGGCCTACTTTACTGGGTTGGGCTGGATCTTTTATTTCTGTTTTATTTTTCATTTCATTTCATGTTATGTCATGTCATTTAATTTTTTAATTTTTTTTTTTTTGAGACAGAGTCTCCCTATGTTGCCCTCAGTAGAGTGCTGTGGCATCACAGCTCACAGCAACCTCCAACTCTTGAGCTTAAGTGATTCTCTTGTCTCAGCTTCCCAAGCAGTTGGGACTACAGGCACCCACCACAATGCCCGGCTATTTTTTGTTGCAGTTGTCCTTGTTGTTTAGCTGGCCCTGGCCATGTTCAAACCCGCCACCCTTGGTGTATGTGGCTGGTGCCATAACCACTGTGCTATGGGCGCCGAGCCATGTTATGTCATTTTAGTAGAAAGGAGGTGTCTCACCATGTTGCCTAGGCCAGCCTCAAACTCCTGGCCTTACCAGTCCTCCCACTTTGGCCTCTCAAAGTATGGGGATTATAGGTGTAAGCCACCATGCTCGGCCCTGGATCTTTTATTTCAAGGTATATCCTCTCCGTGCCTACCACTGCCAACCTAAAACTTCATGGTTTGCGGTACTCTCGTGGAGTCAGCGTTTGCCATCCTTCATGATCTGGATGTCTTGTTTGGTTTTCCTAGAAAAACAAGGGTGAGACTACCTTCTTAAGAACTATAACATACCCTTTAGGGACCTGGCCCAGCCCACCCAGACACCCCACTGAGCCCTGCTCACCCTGCCCCCTGGAAGATTTCAGCTTCCTGAACTTTGAACCATCACTGTGTGCTGATGACTGCCAGGTCTATCTCCAGCTCAGATCTCTGTTTTGCCTACTCATGAAGTTGCCCATTGCACATCTCTGCTAGGATATCCCAGAGGCTTAACTGTCCACAAACATCACTGCCCACTCCAAACAGCTATATACCCTCAAGACCGTCACTCAAGCCCACAAGTCGGAGGCCCCATGTTGCCTCCTCCCTCCCTTCTCCTCTCACTGCTAGTCACACTCAACCTGTCCTCAACCTTTCAATCCTATCTCCTAATCACAAGAATCTTTAATTAACCTGATCCTTTTGCTCCTTAAATTTCCTCAAATACAAGCTTCTCTTTTTTTTTTTTGAGACAGAGCCTCAAGCTGTCACCCTGGATAGAGTGCTATGGCATCACAGCTCACAGCAACCTCCGATTCCTGGGCTCAAGCGAGTCTCCTGCCTCCGCCTCCCAAGTAGCTGGGACTACAGGCGCCCGCCACAATGCCCGGCCATTTTTTTGGTTGTAGCCGTCATTGTTGTTTGGTGGGCCCAGGCTGGATCCAAATCTGCCAGCTCAGGTGTACATGGCTGGCGCCTTAGCCCGTTGAGCCACAGCCGTCAAGCCAAACAAACTTCTTTTTTTTTGAGACAGAGTCTCACTATGTAGCCCTTGGTAGAGTACCATAACGTCACAGCTCACAACTACCTCCAGTTCTTGGGCTTAAGCGATTCTCTCACCTAGGCCTCCCAAGTAGCTGGGACTATAGGCGCCTACCACAATGCCTGGCTATTTTTTGTTGTAGTTGTCACTGTTGTTTAGCTGGCTCAGGCCAGGTTTGAACCTGCCACCCTTTGGTGTATGTGACTGGCTCCGTAACCACTGTGCTACAGGCACTGAGCCACTCAAATACAAACTTTATTTCACATCTGTCTAGAGGTCTGCAACTCCCAAGGACTTACTTCTTTTCCACGATCTCAGTTAACTCTTAGACCAACGCTGAGGTCTTACTTGTGAAGCAACTGAGAGCAAATAGGTGATCTGATATACCAAGGCCACATTCCAGCCCAGTTTACTTCTCTGACTCATGTCTCATTTTACCTCCCCCATTCTACCTTAAATTTTAGCCTCTAGAACAGTGGTTTTCAACCTTCCTAATGCTGCGACTCTTTAATACAGTTCCTCTTGTTGTGGTGACCCCCAACTATAAAATTATTTTCGTTGCTACTTCATAACAATTTTGCTACTGTTATGAATCGTAATGTAAATATCTGATATGCAGGATGGATTTAGGCAACCCCTGTGAAAGGGTGGTTCGACCCCCAAAGGGGTCGTGACCCTTAGGTTAAGAACTGCTACTCTAGAATATCTTTTTATATTTCCTCAGATACAAACTTTCTTTCCCTTTTAGACCTTTCCAAACTCTCTTCTACCTGGAATTATCTTCCCTAATTTCTTTCTTTTTTTTTTTTGCAGTTTTTGGCAGGGCTGGGTTTGAACCTGCCACCTCCAGTATATGGGGCCAGCGCCCTACTCCTTTGAGCCACAGGTGCCGCTGTAATTTCTTTTTTTTTCCTCCTAATTTCTTTTTTCTAGCTAATTTCTGCTTATCCCTGAGGGGTGAGCTTAAATAATACCTCCTCCAGGCAGTCTTCCCTGCCCTCGCCCCTTCCCTGCTCCCCTGACACCCTGTGTGCCCATCTGAGCCTTGAGCTTTCTGTGCTGTAATTGGTTGACCATCAGCCTGGCTTCCCCCTTAAAATGTGTTCAAGGAGGCCTGTGAGGCTTATATTCTAAGTGCTCAATAAATAATTATTGGCTGGAGAAATTTAAGAACAAATGAGGTTGCCTAGTCAAGAGCAGAAGGAGGAAAAGAACCCAGAGTTTCTATCACCTCTCCCTACCCCCACCAGCTTCTAGCTTTCTGCATGGATCCAGGTTCCCTCTCTGAATTATGCTTGTGCTCATTCTTTTACAGGTAATGGTCAGGGGACTCCTTAGGCCAAGCATGTGTGAAGGAAGAAGTGGATCAAATCTTGCTCTTTCAGACTTGCATGCACCAGAGATGGGGCCCATCCACGCAAGCTGAGGTGGGGGGTGGACTTACAGCCTGAATTCTGCCACTGATCAGCTCTGTAACCTTGGATGAGCTATTTCCACTCTCTGTGCCTCAGTTTCCTCATCTGTAAGAATTGTAAATAATAATAGTGTTCCTCTCAGGTAGGATGAATCGAAATAATGTATATAAAGTGTAGCAGCCTGTATAGCCTATGGCTAGGAGGGTAAGAGTTATAAGTAACACCGGGAGCTCAATGATGGAACACCTTGGTGAAAGGGGCATGGGAAGGGATTTAGCTCTCCTAACTAGCATGGGAGAGCTCACAAGATGAGAGCATTGGTGAATTGGAAGTCTCTACACCTGTGGTGTTGAGAGGCACGAGATCAGTCTTATGTTAGGCTGGGGGAGAAGGCATTCAGGAGCATGCACATTCTATCACAGACCTGCTTACTCTGACTCTGTCTCCTCTCCTGCTTGCAGAAGCCAGCACAGTGCCTCTATGCTAAAGCTTACCAAGCTCTGCTATAGATCGCTAAAGGTCTATTCTTCTATGACTATTTCACCCTCAAAGATTATCTCTCTTTCTCTCCCTTCTGCTGAAGCAAATAGCCCTTAGGCACCTAAGAGCAATTGTTCCCAAGCAAGGTAGCTCAGCAGTCCCCATCCGGAACCTAGATAAACCAGAGCTGGAGACCAACCAGTCCCGGGCCCTGGTAAGTGGCATCCATGAAGGGACCCCGACAATAAAGTCGGGCTCTTTGGCACCCAGTAATCTGGATTTTGATGGATTGAGGAAAAGATGAGGCTGCTGTGTGGGAAGCTTGTCCTGAGCCTCCTCGTTCACCTATGTAAAAGGGTGGGTGGAGGGCCTTGAGTTTGCTGGCACTGCTGCCTTGGGATGCAGATGTAGGGCTAAGGTGGACTCGAAGTTTAGGGCCAAATTGGTGTTTGCAGGAATAAATGATAGAATGGGGTTGCGGGAGGCTGTCACAGGTCCTCCACAGGTCCATTTAGTGTGCCAGAGTCACCTCTTTGGTCTGAACCCGGCAGCCTGTCTGCACCACACAAGCAGAGAGCATATCCTGTCCTGCTGAGCCTGCATGGGGAGCGCACATTGAAGGAAGGTGCCGCAGGGACCAGCAGGGTCAGATCTCAAGAGCTTTGAGGCCAGGCTCCAGACTGTGGTGAGAAGGCTGGGCCTATTGGAGGAACTAATCTGGGGAACAGGCAGGGTGCCATCCTGGTCACCTTGGAGCCATTGAAGGTGTCTGACCAGGGGCATGGAGAACAATAATCAGCACTGGTTACTCAACATGGATGAGAAGACTCCTCTCTACAGAGGTTAGGCCAGAAGGGCTATCAATGCCTTACCATTCTTGAGAAAGTCAGCTTTCCTGCAAACACTGACACTTCTGAAAGACAAAAGAAAAGGGAAAAAAAGGCAAGAATTAGATGACATCAGCTCTAGGCTCCAGGGGTCTGAGGACAAGCTTCTTCACCAGGCTTGGCCCAGCTATTACCCAATCTGGAATTCTTCAAGGAAAGGTGGCCACCAGACAATGGGGCTGTCAGAAAGCTGATGTGGTCTTGGGTTACATGAACAGAGACAAAGAATTAGGGAGAGGACAGTTAACCCATTCCTCACTAGCTACATCCCACTGGAATTATGTCCTATATAATAAAAAAATTCAGTTATTATATGCCAGGCATTGAGAATACATGATTTTAACTACTCTTCATACCTCTCTTACCACTATGAAACAGAAGGAAGAAAGGAGGCAGAGGTGGATACTGTGGTCTACTACCCAGAGCCTTCCTGAGGACTGAGGCACTAATTTCTCCAGCTGCCAGGAGGATTGGCCACTCACAGCGAGAACTTCCCTAGGAATTACCTTGAGAGAATGGAGCTGCCTGGACCAGCCCATATCCATTGACAGGTTGATTAGAGTACAAGGGCCCTGACCACCTTGTCTCAACTTAGAACAGTGCTGTAGGGCCAGCCCAGCTCCAAAGCTCCCTATAGGATCCGCTGAAGCCTCTGTTGCACTATATCAGCATCCGGTCTACTTCCCTCACCCTTCGTGGGTGGCACTCCCAAGACCACTCCCCAATAAGCTGCATGCAGATCTCAGAGACTGTTTCCTAGGACATTTGACTGAGCTATGACAGAAACTCAAAGAGGTAAAAGCAATGCCATTCATTAAGGCAGAGCTAAGATTTTCACACAGGTCTGTCATTCTTCAGGGCTTTACACACACACTCGTGCTCCTCAAAGTCTGGCTGAACTGCTTATCGGATGTAAGCAAACTGTGATGTGGCTGGCAAGCACAACAGGTAGATGAGGGAACTGAAGCCATACCTAATGGCACAGGTGGAAGGAAGGGTGCCTAAGTAACTTAGAGAAGAGCAGGATGCTTTCTTTTTTTTTTGAAGTTTTGGCTGGGGCCAGGCTTGAACCCACCACCCCTGGTATATGGGGCTAGTGCCCTACTCCTTGAGCCACAGGTGCCACCAGAGCAGGATGCTTTCTGAGATCTCTGAAGGGCTGTCAAGTCGGGCTGAGGGAGAGATGCACTGCTTGTCTCCAACCCACAGAACAGAGCTCATCTGTATGAAGGGGCTGCATGGAGACTTGGATTCCATCTGAGGCACAATTTTCTCAGGGTTGCATCTGAGGCACAATTTTCTTAGTAGAAACTATGCCACAATGTAGGAGTCTGTCTCCAGAAGTAGAGTTCACCATCCCTACAGGTAGGCAAGGCAATGTGGTTTTAGCTTCTGGAGATGCTGTCACAAGAGACTTCTAAGGCAGAGGGGGAGAAGGGATCCCAGACTATCACCTGTTTAAGCCTGGCCTTGGGGGATTGAAATGTAAATCTGGACTTGTCACTGCACTGCTTAAAAACCTTCCATGTAGGCCGGGCAGTTCACACCTGTAATCCTAACACTCTGGGAGGCTGAAGTGGGTGGATAGCTTGAGTTCAGGAGTCCGAGGCCGGTCCCTGTCTCTAAAAAATAGTCGGGCATTGTGGCAGGTGCCTATAGTCCCAGCTACTTGGGAGGCTGAGACAAGAGGATTGCTTGAGCCCAAGAGTTTGAGGTTTGTGTGAGTTGCTGTGAGCTATGACACTGGATGACAAAGTGAGACTCTGTCAAAAAAAAAAAACCCTTCCGTGTCATAATTGCCGAAACTAAAAGTGACCCAAATGTCCTTCAACAGGTGGATGGATAAGTAAATACAATGGGTACTACTGAGCAACAAAAACAAGTAATTGATTCACACAACAACATGGCTAAATCTCAAAAATATTTTACTGAGCAAAAGACTAGGCAGGAAAGACTACATGCTGTATGATTCCATTTCTGGAAAATTCTAGAACAGGCCAACTAATCTACGGTGAATAAAAGATGGCCAGGTGCTGTGGCTCACGTCTATAATCCTAGCACTCTGGGAGGCCAAGGCAGGTGGATTGCTTGAGCTTAGGACTTAGAGACCAGCTTAAGCCAAGAGTGAGACCCTGTTTCTAAAAAAATAAATAAATAAATAAGAAAGAAAAAAAACAGAGTAGTGCTTGCCCCTAGGGGTGCAGTGGGATATAGATTGAGTAAAGTGAGGGAAATTTCTGGGGCAATGGAATGTTCTGTATTTTATAGGGTTTTGGATTGTACAAAACTCATTGATAAGATTTGTGAATTGCATATGTAACTGTTAGGGAAAAGAAAAGCATTGAAAATACATATATATAAACCCCTTCCATTGCTCCCCTGTTGTGATCACTAAGCTTCCCTATGGACTTGAGCTCCTTAGTCTTATATTTAAAGCACTGCATGAACTGACCTTAAACTCGGTCCTTGGGCTCACTTTCCAGTACACCTCTGATGTCCGGAAGCCCCAGCTATTCCTCTCTGCTCACTGTTCCTGGAATACTCTACTTTGGCTCATGGGGTGCCCCTTCCCGAAATGAACTCATCCCTGTTTTCCTATTGGATCACACACTCCTTTCCAGGCTCAGATGCTGCCTCCCAGTGGAACTTTCCCTGATGTCCTCCACAGTTTCCTGAGCAGACCTGGATTTGGGCTTCTTTCACCCTGCCTCCCTCTGAGCCTGAGCTCCTTGGCGTTCCTTTATCTCTGCCCCCTAGTTTATTTGCATATCAACCAGAGCAATCCTTAAAGATATAACTCACTGTTCAGCACCCTTCAGTGCCTCCCATTTCACTCAAAGGAAAGGCCAAGTTCTCACATTAGTCCACTATACCCGGTATAGTTCCCAGTTACCTCTCTCATCTCTCCTCTGTCTCTCTGTATAAGGCCCCCCAGCCACATTGGCCTTGCAGTACTTTAAACACTCTAGAAATGCTCCCACCTCAGGGCCTTTGCATTGGCTGTTTCCTCTACTTGAAACCCTCTTCTCCCAAATAGCCACACAGCTCACTCCTTCACCTCTTCAAAGATTTACTCAAATATCAGCCTGTCAGGGAGACTTGCTCTAACTTGGAATTGTAACCCACTACCAATCCCTACCACTCCTCAATCCTTATCACCTAATACACTGTGTGACATACATTGTTCCTGTCTCATTTATTGTCTTTCTCTTCTCCTAACCCACTGAAATTAAGCTCCATCAAGACAATTCTTTCTCTCGTTTGGTTATTGATTTTTTTTTTAAATTTCAGGTTAATGTGAGGGTGTAAACAACTACGTTGCAATGTTTGTATTTGTTAGTTAAGAGTTCCTCTTGTAGTCCATATAAGGATATATGGCACCCAAGAGGTGTGCCATATATCCTTATGTTGTGCCCATTATTATTATTATTCTTTTTTTTTGAGACAGAGCCTCAAGCTGTCACCCAGGGTAGAGTGCTGTGGCATCACAGCTCACAGCAACCTCCAACTTCTGGACTCAAGCAATTCTCCTGCCTCAGCCTCCCAAGTAGCTAGGACTACAGGCGCCCACCATAATGCCCCGCTATCTTTTTGTTGTAGTTGTCATTGTTGTTTGACGGGCTCGGGCTGGATTCGAACTGGCCAGGCTCTGGCATACGTGGCTGGTGCCATAGCCTCTTGAGCCACAGGCACTGAGCCATTTTTTTTTTTGAGACAGATTTTCTAGCTGTCGCCCTGGGTAGAATGCCATGTCATCACAGCTCACATCAACCTCAAACTCTTGGGCTTAAGCAATTCTTTTGCCTCAGCCTCCCAAGTAGCTAGGACTACAGGTGCCCGCCACAATGCCAGCTATTGTTTTTTTTTTTTTTGAGACAGAGCCTCAAGCTGTCTCCCTGGGTAGAGTGCATGGCATCACAGCTCACAGCAAACTCCAACTCCTGGGCTTAAGCGATTCTCTTGCCTCAGCCTCCCAAGTAGCTGGGACTACAGGCACCTGCTACAACGCCCGGCTATTTTTTGGTTGCAGTTGTCATTGGTGTCTGGCAGGCCCAGGCTGGATTCGAACCCGCCAGCTCTGGTGTATGTGACTGGCACCCTAGCCACTTGAGCTACAGGCGCTGAGCCTGTTGTGCCCATTAAGTGGGAGTACATCAATCTCCCTCCTCCTTTCTAGCCCCCGCCTTTCTCCCTCTTCCACTAATTCGAACATTGTTATGTCTTAAAGGTTCAGGAAAGTGTCTGGCACAATAGCTGTGAGACTGCAGAGGTGCCCCAGGCCCTGAGGAGGCCCTACCCCAGGTCTATGTATCCACCCCCAGGCTAGGGCTTCAGGAAGGGGTTCTCACATGTCCACATGGTTGCCCTCAGTCCCAAACCACAGCCTGTCTCATCAGAACGGGAGCTCAGAGGACCAGGTCTCTGTTAGCACCCTCCACCCTGCAGCCAGCATACTTGTCTGTCTCCCCTAAGGGCTGGGACCCACATCTCCCTTTTACCTCCCCAACCTCCAGCCCACTAGTTGCTCAGTGCAGCTTTGAACTGGAACAATTCCTACTTTACAGCTAGAGAAACTCAGGCCCCAAGAAGAGAGGGGACTTTGGCCATTCTAGGCTAGAATCAGGATTGGAAACCAGGTTTCTTTTCTCCCAGCCCAAGGCTTTCCCCACCACAGTGGCAGATGCACAGGCAGAATGAAGATGTACACAGAGAGCTGAGGCCTCACAGGGTGGTCCAGGCTCTACTTCTACCCCTACCCTCAAGCTCACCAATGAACAGAGAAGGTCACCAAGCCACAGAAAATTCAGGTTCTATCTACAGACCCCTGTCTACAACAAGGAGAGCAGCCAAGTCCAGGGCAATCACCCACTGGCTAACAGCCATGCTGAGCCTGGGATGGTATAGCCTGAGCTAGCTGGGCCTGGGTTGGGGAAATGATGGGACCTGTTTATTAAGCTGATCCGCACTCTTATCTGGGGCTAGATGGAGAGGCCAGAGTTAATTTCTATACCCTGGCATCTGGAAAGTGCTTGCTGCAGGCAGAGATGCTGAACTCCTGGTGAGATGGGGCTATGGGTATGGAGCTGGCAGATGTCAAAGGTGAGAAAAATCTTGAACAACTTGCAAAGTTGATTCCAGTCTGAGGGCTGGAGTAGGGAGAGGAAAGTCGAAGTAGCAAGAGAAAAACAGAGAGAGAGAGAAAGGCCAAGGTAGAGAGAGAGGGAAAGAATAAAGCAACAACTGGAAAGTGGCAGGAGGCAGAGGAAGGGGCTAGGGCCAGGTTCCCTTTGCCAGTGCCTCCACCAACCCTCTTTGGGACCTCAGAAAAGCCACTCTTCATCAGATTACCCATGCATGAAATAGAGATGATCGTTCTGGCACTGCTTCCTCCTAGGGGTGCTGTGAGGACTTGGGTGGTGACAGCAGATGGGAAAACATTTTGCAGAGTATGAAAGTGAGGCATAAGTAGAATTAAGTAGAAATGATACTTTTACTCATTTTTTGTGCCATAAAGTAAATGCAACAAACAGACAAAACAAAGGCAAAATAAAAAATATTAAAAGGGGCAGCGCCTGTGGCTCAGCGAGTAGGGTGCTGGCCCCACATGCCAAAGGTGGAGAGTTCAAACCTGTCCCTGGCCGAAAAGTGTGAAAAAAAAAATATTAAAAGGAAGATGCCCTCGTGCTTTGTAGGTATTATTTGTTCATTCACATTTTAGCATATTAAATGTACACGAGATTCTTCTTTTTTTTTTTTTTTGAGACAGAGCCTCAAACTGTCACCCTGGATAGAGTGCCATGGCATCACAGCTCACAGCAACCTCCAATTCCTGGGCTCAAGCGAGTCTCCTGCCTCCGCCTCCCAAGTAGCTGGGACTAGAGGCGCCCGCCACAACGGCCGGCCATTTTTTTTTTTTTGGTTGCAGCCGTCATTGTTGTTTGGTGGGCCCAGGGCTGGATTTGAACCTGCCAGCTCAGGTGTACGTGGCTGGCGCCTTAGCCTGGTGAGCCACAGGCGCCTAGCCGCAAGATTCTTTTAAAGACAAATTGACATCTAAAATTTCCCTATACTCATACAATATTTATGAATGAATAATTTTGTTATCTATATTCAAAGAATTTCTGAGTTGCAAAAAGAAATTTTACTTACATTTTTATTTTTTGAGTAACCTCAAACTCTTGGGCTGACATGATCCTCTTGCCTCATCCCCCCAAGTAGTTGGGACTACAGGCATCTGCCACAATGCCCGGCTATTTTTTAGAGACGAGGTCTCTCTCTGGCTCAGGCTAGTCTTGACTCATGAGCTCAGGCAATCCATCCACCTTGGCCTCCCAGAGTACTAGGATTACAGGCGTGAGCCACTGTACCTGGCCTAAATGTATTTCCTTAATTAATCTAGATAAGTGATTTTCAGCTCCCTCTGCAGGTTAAATTTTCTTCGGGAGAATTTTAAAATAGATGCTCACATGTACTCAGTACGAAATTGAAACTAGTAAATTAATAACTACAGGCCTACATGAGAGAAAAACTCAATTAAATTCAAGTAGGGAGGAGTGGGGAAAGGGGTTGGGTAAGTTCCCACTCAACAGGTATTTTGCACAGGTGTATGGCACATTTACTGAGTGAAGGACACAACCACTTTGTATTAATCTGAAACATTTTTTACAAAGATTAAAAAAATACAGATTCTGAACTTCACTCAAAAATATTTATATATTTATTGTTTATTTATTTATTTATGTTTTTTTTCCGAGACAGTCTCGCTGTCACCCTCAGTAGAGTGCAGTGGCATTGTAGCTCACAGCAACCTCTGACTTGGGCTCAATCGATCCTCTTGCCTCAGTTTTTCTATTTTAGTAGAGATGGGGTCTTGCTTTTGCTGAATCTGGTCTCGAACTTGAGACCAGAGCAATCCACCCGCTTCGGCCTCCCAGAGTGCTAGGATTACTAGCGTGAGCCACCACACCAGGACTATAATCCTAGCACTTTGGGAGGCTGAGGCAGGAAGATCACTCAAGACCAGGAGTTCAAGACTACATGGCAATTTCATTGTTAAATGACTTTGAACAAAGAGAGCTCTTCACATGAGAGATCTGCTTTCCCAAGACTCCTTGGGGGTCCCAGTTTTGTCTCTGGCCTCCTCTACTTGCATGAAGCCCAGGTGAGCACCTCTAGGCTGAGCAGGTTCAGCCCTCTCCAGCTTTGTCTCTGACCTCCTACCTTGTACATGACGAAGCTCATGGGCCTCGCTTCATTTCTGTCAGGTGCCAGGTTAGAGTGAGAAAGGGACAGAGGGGAGCAAAAGGGTTTGTCTCCTTTGTTGTGGACCTTAGACCTCTATTTTTTTTTTTTTTTTTTGAGACAGAGCCTCAAGCTGTCACCATGGGTAGAGTGCTGTGGCATCACAGCTCACAACAACCTCCAATTCCTGGGCTCAAGCTAGTCTCCTGTCTCTACCTCCCAAGTAGCTGGGACTACAGGCGCCCGCCACAACGCCCAGCCGTTTTTTGGTTGCAGCCGTCGTTGTTTGGCGGGCCCAGGCTGGATTCGAACCTGCCTGCTCAGGTGTACGTGGCTGGCACCTTAGCCCGTTGAGCCACAGGCGCCGAGCCCTTAGACCTCTATTGACATGGCAGGAAATGGTTGCTGATGGATGATTCTAGCTGCTGCAAGGGACCAGGAAGTTTGAATTATGCATCCTTCAGAGTACGAAGCAAAATCAGGGCAGCCAGTGGAGTGCAGAGCCCCCCACTCTCGCCCCACCCAAGGTCTCTTTCCTTAAACAAATAGCTCCTAGATTCACTCATGGTTACAAACTTCCTAATCTGTCCTTCCATCAAAGTATGAGCTTAACTCCTATATCCAACTGCTGTTAGACAGCACCACCACGGGTGTCAGTGCATTCCAGTAAACCTTATTCTTTAATTCATGATTCGTCCATCCATTCAATAAGAGTTTAATGAGCAGCTCAGTGCTCTGGCCCATGCTGAGTGCTTGGCTATGGCAGGGAGTAAGTGAGACACAGTTCTAGTCCTCATGGAGCCTGTGGTTAAGTGGGGCAACAGGTACTCAATGAGCAGCAGAATGGTATCATCACTATGAATGAGATGTGCTCAGTGCTATGAACGATCCATCTGGGAGACCAGAGAAGGCCAGAGGGTGAGAGGGCGGGACAGGCTGTAGCCCAGTGGAACTGTGCTGTAAACAGAGGACACAGATGTGTGAGGGACCTGAGGCAGGAAGAAGCTTGTCATATCCAAAGAACAGAGAAGTCATTCAGGGAGGGAGAGGTCAGGGAGCTGGGGGTGGGGAGACCTGAAAGAGTCCTGGAATGGTCAGTGGGGGCCAGATCAGCCTTGGTCTCTGCTCCCCCAACCCACCCATGTCCCAACAACTTCCAGTAGTGCCTTCCTGCTGAGTGTGTACATTCTGCTTCCTATCCTCAATAGCTCTTTTTTTTTTTTTTTTAGACGTGGTTTTGCTCTGTCGTCTAGGCTAGAGTGCAATGGTGTTGTCATAGCTCACTGCAACTTCAAACTCATGGGCTCAAACAATCCTACTGCTTCAGTTTCACACATAGCTAGAACTGCAGGCATGCATGGGCCAATTTTTCTATTTTTTATAGTGATAGGATCTCATTCTTGCAGGCTGGTCTCAAACTCCTGAGTGCAAGTGACCTTCCTGCCTCAGTCTTCCAAAGTGCTAAGATTACAGGCATGAGACTCCACACCTAGCCCCTAAATAGCTCTCTAATCCATCCCTGCTCCTCCACACCTACCACCATTCCCCAGTCCTAGCCTCTATTGCCTCCAACCTGGCTACCTTGATAGTGTCCTGACTCATGTCCCTGGATCTCCACCTGCCATTCCAAACCACTCTTCATGTAGCAGCCACAGCAAACTTCCTGAAGAGCAAAGCTAACCGAGCCATCTCTGCTTCAAATGCTGTAAGGGTACCCACTGCCAACAGGATGAAGGCCAGGCTCCTTAGCCCAGTGTTAAAGGCCCTTTCATATCTGATTCCAACCCACCTTTCCAGCTTCATCTCTGCCCCATCCAACCCTGTACTTACACTTCTTCTTTTTATTATTTTTTGAGACAGTCTCACACTGTTACCCTCCGTAGAGTACAGTGGCTTCATAGCTCACAGCAACCTCAAACTTTTGGGCTCAAGCGGTCTTCTTGCCTCAGCCTCCCGAGTAGCTGGGACTACAGGTGCCCGCCACAGTGCCTGCTAGTTTTTCCTACTTTTAATAGAGATGGAGTCTCACTTTTGCTCAGGATGGTCTTGAACTCCCAAGCTCAGGCACTCCTCCTACCTCAGCCTCTCAGAGTGTTAGGATTATAGGCATGAGCCACCTATACTCCTGTACTTCTTTAGTTCTGCTGAACCCTTTGCACAATTTATTGTCTCTGCTGGCAAGGCCAGGTCTCTCTATCCCTCCACTCCCATTCTATAAAAACCAGTTAACCCTTCCTCTCTTATGAAGCCATCCCTAACTGCCCTTTAGCAACCTGGATGTGCTCAAACACCCGGCTCCCATGGCTCCTTCCACCCCCTCTACCAGTCTTGCCCCTGCACTCTGGTGGTATTTGCTTATTCACCTTGCAGACTAAATTGTAAGCTCTCTGAGGAATGAGGACGTTTCATTTATTCCTATGTCCCTGGTGGCTAGTCTTGAGCTCTAAAACAGATCCCAGAGGGGTTGGAGGACAATGGGCCCAAAGGCAGAGATGGTACCCGCTTTGGAGAAAAAGGTTTGAAGGGGAAGCAATTGTCGTTGCCACTGATCTCTTCGTGTCCCTGGGACAACTGTGAGAGCCCAAGAGAGCCCCTGGCACGTACCAGACCCCAGGTGGCATGGCCTAGGTCAGAGTGCCTGGTGTGTCCCTCCAGCCCGAGCCAGCCCTTCTTCCACTCTCTCTCTCATCTGGGATGAAGAACAATACAGGGGAGAGTTCTGGACCAGGAGTGAGGTGATCTGGATTGTTCATTCAGTCAACAATTAAGGACCTACTATATTCTGGGCACTGTTCTACAGTTGCCAGGGATTCGGCTAAATTTAAGACAGAGGAATTCCCTATCTCAAGGAGTTTACATTCAGGTGACAGACAATGAAGAAATATGACAATAAATACCTGACAGATTATGTAGGAGAAAAATAAAGTGGTGTTAGGAGTGAAAAGGGGAGGAGGCTGCCCTTTTATATAGTAACACAAGAATAGAGAAGGAGCGAGTCCTGCCAAGATCTGGGGGAAGAGCCCGCCAAACAGAAGAATTGCAAGTGCAAAGTCCCAAGGTGGTGACAAGTGTGACAGGCTCAAGACATAAATGCCAGGGAGTCCGTTGTGGCTAATGGAGTGAACAAGGAAGTGAGTGGTAGGAGGGGAGGGCCCGGTCGTACCAAAGTCCCAGCTCACCTACCCACTTGGGTCAACTCGGGTGCATCTCCTTCCCCCTTTGGGCTTAGACATGTTCTCCTGTCTGAGAAATGGGCTCACCAATCCTCCCAGGGCAGCTGTGAGGACCTGTGAGTGTGAGATGAGATGTGTGCAGCCACTGTGATTCCAAGGAAGGGGCTTGGGTCGGGATTCCTGGAATTAGGGCAGAGGCCAAGGCCTAAACACTGGGCATCACACAGGTCCTGAGATCAATACAATTAGGACAGAGATGTCCCCAAACTGGACTCAGGCAAGGAAGCTGAGGGATTTCTACATCTCCTGCCTTAGATCAAAGTAAAGACCTAAAACTTGTACCTTATCTGGGCCAATACTCCCCAGCCTCACCCAGCAGCTTCCGTGCTGTCTGCTCAGGCTTGGACTGATGCCCAGCACCTCCAGGAATACAGCCTTTCCCTAAAGATGACAATGCTGGATTCATCAGGTCTGAGTCACTAGTCCTACTAATGGGTGGAGGGAATAGCAGCCTTGTTTGCCTTAAGATAAATGAGCTGAGCTCAAGGAGGCTTTAGGCCTACCAGATGGCCTGGCTGACATGGCTTGCCCCTGGACCACCTTCCCCAGTCTCGAGCCCACATCCTGCTCTCCATTCCTCCAGTCTCAAGTGCCCCCACCAGCCAATATACGTGTGTAAGCAACCCAGGTATGGCCATCTACTCTGGGGTGGCCTGGTCTGGACCCAGCCAGCTCCACATCCTGTCCTGTCCTGGTCTTCTTAGCCACCCCACTCCGTGTCCCAGGTCTAAAGACCATTATGCCCATTATGCCTGGTTCAGAACTGCAGGGCCCACACATGGGGGCAGTGAGAAGAGACTAGGGGAGTCTACTTTTCATCTACTTTTGGGATTCGACTCCAAGGAGGACTTGGGGATGAAATGGGCTGAAGTCATCCCTCCATGGGGGCGCCTACGCTGCTGTTCAGTGGACATTTGCCATAAGGCACCAGTCACTGTGCCAGCTCCTGGGTCTGCAGAGATGAGTGAGACCTGGAGCCTTATGCTCAAGGAGCCTGCAGTTCACACGTGGTGGGGGGGTGGAATAGACACATGAGCAGGTATTTATAAAATGCCGTGGTCAGAGCAGTGATAGAAATAGTGAGAGGGATATTCCTTCTACTTCAGTATCCTGTGGAACCTTTGCTCAGCATGTCCAAAAGTCAACCTACCATCTCCTCTCTGCCTAGAGTTGCCCTACCTCCTAGTTCCCCCACCTGGGTAGACAGTTCCACTGTCACCCTTGTGCCCTAGGCAGAATCATCCTGAACTTCTTTCTCTCTTTTGCATTCAAGGACTTAGGTATTACTGATTCACCTCCTCACTTCCTCTCACACGCATCAGCTCCTCTGCATTTCCTCTAGAAAAATGACCTCTCACTGTGTTTTCTGTCTGCCTCCAGTCTCACCTCCTCCAATTTGTCCTCCATTCTGCTTCCAGAGTAATCTTTCTGATATACAAAAATGACGATATCATCCCTCTGCTCAATTATGATTGATCATTTAAAATTATTCAACCACTATTGACCTAAGGATGAAAATCAAACTCCTTGATATGATATCCAAGTTCTTGCATGACTGGGCATCTGTCGCCCCTCTCCCTTCCACTCTGTCAGACAGAACCACCTGCGAGCTTTCATCCCTCCACGCCTCTTCTCATGCTGCTCCCTCTGCCTTACATGTCTCTCCACTCCCTCTCTTGGGCTCTCCCCTCAGGTCCTTGGCCCACCCCATTTTGGGCCCCACATCTGCACAGACGTTTATTCTGGCAGCACCTGTAATGTTCCATGGTTCTATCTTGCTCATGTGACTATCTCCCATTCGTCCTTATTAAAGAGGGTCGGGGACATCTGATGCACCTCATATTCCCAGTGGACATTCCTGCACAGGGCCTGGTATATGTGTATTGGCTATGTGAATACACCTGGCACGTGATGAAACCTCAGTTCAATAAGGAGCTCAGCTTAAGATTCTTGGTCAGTTGGATTGAGGGGTTAGGGAGTATGGAGGACCAACTGGGCTCCAGTGGGCTCAGTGGATCTAGCCTCTAATATCCTATACTGTGTCCACATAGGTAGGAACAGAAGTGGTGCTCTTTTCCAGTGACCACATTTTCTATCAGTTCTTTGTCAACCTGGCTGGGCACCCAGAAACCCAGCATCTCCTCTAAGACCTAAATGTGGCGTTTTATCTCCAAAGCATCCCCCAAGACCATGCTTTGATCATCTCCATCTGGGAGGGATTTTCATACTAGCCCTCACCCCAGAAGTGGGACTGTACAAAAGACTTCATGTAGGCCAGGTGTGGTGGCTCAGGCTTGTAAATCCAGCACTATGGGAGGCTGATGTGGATGGATTGCCTGAACTCATGAGTTCAAGACCAGCCTGAGCTAGAGCAAAGCCAGCCACATACACCTGAGCTGGTGGGTTCGAATCCAGCCTGGGCCTGCCAAACAACAATGATGGCTGCAACCAAAAAATATAGCCGAGCATTGTGGTGGGCACCTATAGTCCCTCCCACTTGGGAAGTGGAGGCAGGAGAATCGCTTGAGCCCAAGAGTTGGAGGTTGCTGTGAGCTGTGATGCCATAGCACTCTACCTAGGGCAATACCTTGAGGCTCTGTCTCAAAAATAAATAAATTAATTAAATAAAATAAAATAAAAATAAAAATAGCCAGGCATTGTGGCAGGCACCCGTAGTCCCAGCTGCTTGGGAGGCTGAGGCAAGAGAATCACTTGAGCCCAAGAGTTTAAGGTTGCTGTGAGCTATGATGCCATGGCACTCTACCAGGGGCAACAAAGTGAGACTCTGTCTCAAAAATAAAAAAAAAAAAAAAAAGACAAGCGGCACCCATAGCTCAGTGGGTAGGGTGCCAGCCACATATACTGAGGCTGGCAGGTTCGAATTTGGCCCAGGCCAGCTAAAACAACAATGACAACTGCAACAAAATAGCCAGGCATTGTGGTGGGCGCCTGTAGTCCCAGCTACATGGGACGCTGAGGCAAGGGAATCACTTGAGCCCAAGAGATTGAGATTGCTGTGAGCTGTGATGTCATGGCACTACTAAGGGCGATATAATGAGATTCTGTCTCAAAAAAAAAAAAGACCTTGTGTTCAGGGATCGTGGATCATTTGAACATTTCCATTTATCAGCATAGCTAGTGGCTTACTCCTCTGGGCATCCATACAAAACAGCTTAGAACAAAGGCTGTCATGAGACCCGTTTTCTTTTCTTCTAGAACTCTGAGCATTTTAAGAAAGATCAGAAGTTAGCCGGGAATCGTGGCGGGCGCCTATAGTTCCAGCTGCTCGGGAGGCTGAGGCAAGAGAATCACCTGAGCCCAAGAGTTTGAGGTTGCTGTGAGCTGTGATAGCACGGCACTCTACGGAGGGTGACATAGTGAGACTCTGTCTCAAAGAACAACAAGAAAAGAAAGATCAGAGGTTATCACAGCCAGGGGCAATGTGCCACAACTTCAGACCACTATTAATTCTGTTAGAATCCTTGGGTCACAAGAAATGCAAGCAGACGTTTGTAACTTAAATAAAATAAGAATTTTCCCAGAGAATTTTCTAGGTTGTCTTAGGTTGGACTCACCCAGAAAAAGACCCTAAGAAAAGGAAATTAGATTCCAAGTAGTTTTGGGGGAGGTGATCCCAGGGAGCACTTGCGGGAGAGTAGAAACAAGTAAGGCAGGGAAGGGAAAGGGACCAACAAAGCTTGCATTACTGAGGGTGCCCCAGAGGAAACTGGGCCTCAGTCCCACCAGGGATGGCTGGGACGCGTTGTGGAACACATCTCACAGTTAACCCATTGAGGAGTAATGGAATCAGTATATCCACCAAATCCCAACAGTCACTGGTTGAGAGGTGCTGGAGGAGAGACCCTTAACTCCCGGCACTATTGGCCTGCTGCTTTCATGTCTCTGGGCTTCCAGAGAAAGCCTCCAGGCAAAGGCCTGTGGGGTCTGCAGATGGAGGCCGCAGACATGTGCAGGAATGGTGAATGGTAAGGGGCTGTAAGTGGGACTCAGGGCCCGCTACCATAGCTTCCCCCTTCCCCCAAATTAAAGGAAAATCTGAGGAATTAGGCCCCAAAAAGAATGGGTCTCAAAAAGCCTAAAGTCATGTGTCTATTTTCTGGTCAGGAGAGGTGAGACATTTGGATAGGCAGTCCCACAAAGATGGTATCCAGTGGGTGTGAGAAGGTCTCCGGCAAACTTGGGATCCTATTACCAAAAGGAAAAATGTTGGTCAGACAAAATCCACAGATGTTGCTAAACCTTTGTCACATGCTCTTCCCTCACCTGCAGAATGAATTCACTCACAGGAGCCCAAGGCTTCATAAAGATGGATCAACAGCCTGTGGTCCCAGCTACTCAGGAGGCTGAGGCAAGAGAATTGCCTATGCCCAAGAGCTGAAGGTTGCGGTGAGCTGTGACTCCATGGCACTCTACCAAGGGCAATAAAGTGAGACTCTGTCTCTAAAAATAATAATAATAATAATAAAGATGGATCAACAAGCCCCCTACTCCCCACATGTTTCCTGGTCACAGTGCCTGGTTACACAGAGTAACTCTTACAGTTGGGGCACTGAGTGTGCTGCTCCCAGTGGCCTTGCACTACCTTAGGGGTGAGCCAGGAGGCACCTGTGCTTGCCCTGGTATCTGGAGACCTTGTCTGTGCAATCTTGAGCAAGTCGTTCAACTTTTTTTCTTCTTTTCTTTTTGAGACAGAGTCTCACTCTGCCACTGTAGCATCATCATAGATCACAGCAACCTCAAACTCTTGGGCTCAAACAATCCTCTTGCCTCAGCCTCCGAAGTAGCTAGGACTATAGGCTTGCACTACCATGCCTGGCTACTAGTTTTCCTATTTTTAGTAGAGATGGGTCTTTTCTTAGGCTAGTTTTGAACTCCTGAGCTTAAACAATCTACTCATCTCAGCCTCCCAGAGTTCTAGGATTAAAGGTGTAAACCACCATGCCTGGACAAAGATACTTTTCCTTTTTTTCTTTCTTTTTGAAGACGAGTCTTGCTTTGTCACCCAGGCTAGAGTGTAGTGGGGTCACTACAGTTCACTGCAACCTCAAACTCCTGGGCCCAAGCGATCCTCCTGCCTCAGCCTCCAAAGTAACTGGGACTATAGGCAGGCGCTACCCTGCTTGGCTGATTTTTCTATTTTTAGTAGAGATAGGGGTCTCACTCTTGTTCAGGCTGGTCTCAAATTCCTGATCTCAAGCAATTCTCCCACCTTAGCCTCCCAGTGTGCTAGGATTACAGGTGTGAGCCACCGTGCCCAGTCTCATTTCACTTCTGAGCCTCTATTCTTCATCTATAATCAGGGCTACCACATGTGGTTGTATGGAATGTGTCCTATTTGTCTCCAGGGGGTGCCATTTGCATTATATTCCGTGGGCACTGAGAATACTGGCAGGTAAGCTACCCAGCAGCAAACTTCAGAGGCCGTGCAATATACCCAAAGGATTCTGGGTGTGCTGGGAAGCCCCAAAGCCTTTGTTATACTCTTCTACTCCCCTACTTCTCTTTGGGAGCTGTAATCATACTCCCACTATGAACGGGCTTACCCTTCACCGTTGGTGGGAGATGTATGGCTACAGACCACGAATCCTAACTTTGTGAACTAAAACAATCAGGAGACTTGGCCTATCTCCACAGCCTCTTCGGTAGGTAAAAACCCAAGAAAAGACTTTGATTGGGTAAGTCATGTGCTCACCTCTGAGAGCAATTAATGTGGCCAGAGATTGCACATCTGTGCTTGGCCAGGCTGATGTCACCAGCACCCTATTGTTGACAAAGGAGCAAGATAAAACAATTAGCAATCACGCGGCCTGGCAAGAGATAAGACCTACAGCCCTGAAGGCTAAAGTTTTCTTCTCATGACCCTCCCTTCCGTGTCCAAGGTGCCCCTGGGTCGGTACACACCCTCTAGAGGGAGTGCACTCTCTTCCAGGCAGGTTGCTCTCAGCAGCCCAGGGACATTGGTCCAAGACAAGTGAAGGAGACTTCCGGTTTTCATACCAGAGGCACTTGATAAATATTGGCTGTGTCAATTTGTTGACAGGTGAGGCCTTAGGGCCTATCTGCCTCTCCCTGGTGATTGTCTCTTGTCCAGCCTGCAAGCCCCCAGAGAACTCTGCTGCCCTCTGTCTGTGGTGAGTGTGATCTGGTTGCGCTCTCCTGCCCTCTCCCCCAGCCTTGAGGAGGAGTCTTCGATCCTCACTAGGACCTCCTCCTCGTACTCTGTCCAGCCCTGTGTCCCTTTCTCTCTGAGACTGTGCACTGAGGAAGGGAGAGGCTGAAGACAGATGCTGGCAACATGAAAATAACAGGCGCCAAACCTTAATTGATCATGGCTCTGCCACTCACCAGCAGTGTCACATTGCGTACATTCCTTAATCTCCTTGGGTTTCCTCTTTTATAAAACGGGAATAACAGACTGGGTTCAGTGGCTCATGCTTATAATCCCAGCAATTTGAGAGGCTGAGGTAGGAGGATCCCTTGAAGCCAGAAGTGCAACAGTGTGACTCCCATCTCTGGAAAAAAATTAAAAATTAGCCAGGTATGGTGGCATGGGCCTATGGCCCTAGCTACTAAGAAGGCTGAAGCAGGAGAACTGTTTAAGCCCAAAGTGTGAGGTTTCAGTGAACTGTGAACATATCACTGTACTGCCTTCTGTACTGGGCCACAAACAAAAGCGAAACCCTGTCTCCAAATAAATAAATAGATAAATAAGGACAAAAATAGCTTCAGGATAGGATTAATGGGATAATTTTTGTTCAGTGTTGTAACTCAGCTTTGCACACTGAGAGCTCTTCCTCATGGTGGCTGTGGGGGTCACCATGCTTTGTGGACCTGGTCTGGGGAGAGTTACAGGTTACCATTAAGGCATCAGATCTCTTCCAGGCTTACCTCACGACAGCCACAAGTCTACTCTAACCCCTGAAAAACCACACACCCCTAAGACTGAGAAATGTCTCCAGGGCAAAAGAAGCTTCTCACTTTCATGATACCAAAGTTTTCCACTGTCCTCAGTGGCCAAATTCTAGGACTGTAAGATACACTGAAAGGTCTATGGGGTTTCTGGGTACATTGAAGCTTTGTTCTCTGCTGTTTCTCCCTTGCTGCCTTGCTAGAGAGTTTCCAAGACCTAGGAACTTAGATACCTATCCAATCCTGCCCTACTGGTCTCCTTCATCAGGCCTGACATTGTGGAATAGACACTTTTGGCCTCCCAACGGGACTTCCTGTTCCTGGAAAAGTTGAATCAGAAGACTCTGAATGCTTGTCACTCTATGTCACTGGGACTATAAGGGTAAACTATGCAGTTTGATTATTTAGGAAAACCAGAAGAAATGATCTTCATATATTGGGAGTTTATTTCTTTGTGTTCTAAGAGCTATGCTAAAAACTTTATATGTACTACATATTATATAATGCTCACAAAAACCTTATGGGGTAGGCCTTACAATTATATTCATTTTACAGATGAGAAAATTAAGGCTCAGAAATGTTTAATGTCATGGCCAAAGTCTCCAGGATTGTATGTGGCAGCACTAGCTTTCAAATCAATCTCTACCTGACTTTAAATCTCAGAGACTTCTTACTGGATTCTCCTGCCTACGAGAGATTCTAGTTTCAAAGGTACACACCCAGAAACCTGTCCTGGCCCAGTCACTGAAGTGGGAGGGGTACAAGGAACCAAACAACTTGAAGTGGGTCTTCTGAAATGTATGACCAAGCCTCGGCAGGAAGTTGTCAGAATAGTTGAGAGTGGACCTCAGGTGGAGAGGACCTTCTCGAAGTTGGGCCTAGCTAGGGTCTAGATCCCTGAAAATAGGGACACTCTGGAAGGCAATCAATCCAGAAGAAGGTGGAAGGAGCAGCCACACATTTCCTGTAGCTCTGATAGGTTCAGCATGCAGACCTGGGTGACCCCAGCTTAACATCTGCCAGACAGCCAACTGCAGTACCTAAGGCCAGGCTAAGTTAGACATGAAGGGTCCAAAATACTGCCTCTCTGCCCTACCCTGCCCGCCACAACTGGCACTCTACTTGTCAACATTTTTTTTAGCACTTTTGTTGTCCTAAACACTGTTCTAATCCCTTTCTATATATTAGCTTCCTGAACTGTTAAGAAACCCCTATGGAATAAGTGCAATTATTCCCATATTACAGATGAGGCAATTGAAGTACTGAGTGGTGAAGTATCTTGATCATGGTCAGCTAGGATGAGAGGAAGATAGCCTGTCTCCAGAAGGCAAGGAGCTTTAGCAGCTTTTGGGTGTTTGCCTGAGAAGAAGTAGAGAGTGTTGGGTTACTCTGAGTGCTCTGTGCCTTGGGGAGTAGATAGCTGAGGCCTCGGAGGTTGTACTTCCCTCTTCTCAGTGAATTTCTCCTGCCTGCCCCTAAAGGCCTCCCCTCTCCCTGATGCCCTCTCTTCATGGAAAATGTGGTTTGGCCATGGACTCCTCAGGCCTCCTCTTCCTTCCCAGATTTGGAGATGTGTCCTTGGACTCTCACCAGAAGTTCATCCTCTTGATATGTCCGGCCTTAGGGTCTTCTGCTGTCCCTTTCTGGGAATCTATGCTTGCTGAGGACCCAGACTGATCCAGGATGGAAAGACTGAAGGAAGGGGCAGTGTAGTTTAGAGAAAAATCAGATTTAGGAGTAAGACAGCATTGGGTTTGAACCCGCACATGGCCACTCACTGTGATTGGCAGAATAATGCTCCCATCCTCCCAAACATCTATATCCTTAACCCCTAAACCTCTGAATGTTACCTCACATGACAAAAGGGACCCGGTGGCTGTGAATAAATTAAGGGTCTTAAAATGGGGAGATTATCCTGGATTATCTGGGTGGGCTTGGGCCACAAAGTTTCTTAGGAGGGATGCAGGAGAGTCAGAGAAGGAGATGTGATGGTGCAGGCAGAGGCCAGAGTGATGTGGGCCCTGGAGCCTCCAGATGCTGGCAGAGGCAAGGGACAGTTTCTCCCCCTAGAGCCTCGGGAAGGAACAACCCTGCTGACCCATTTTAGACCTGTGATCTCCAGAGTGTAACATAATACATTTGTGTTGTTTTAAGCCTCTGAGTTTGTGGCGATCTATTACAGCGGCAATAGGAAACTAATCTATTAGCAAGTTCCTCAACTCTGGGAGCCCAGATTCCCTCTGTGGAACAGGAATTCTAATGCTTACCTTGAAAGGTATCAGAAAAAGTATGTACTAAAAACCTGGTTCATGACAAAATTTAACAAATGATACTGTTATGAAAAGGAAGAAGAAAGAAGAGAGGAGAAGCAGCAAGAGGAAGAGGGTAAGAGAGAAGTTGTGTGGTGAAGAGAAGTTGGGTGATGGGCACAGGTCCCATGAAAATCTGCCCAGGGTATGACCCGGCTTTAATTCATTTTGACTTCAGGACACTCTTACCCCCTAAGAAGGGTTCTGAAAACTTTGCCTTCTGAGTGAAAAACTGACCTAAAGAACAGGTACAAGAGGCTGCTCCAATATATGCCTCTGGTACCCCCAGTGGTTCCATCCAACCAATGGGTAATGTCAGATTTGTCTTCTGACCTTTCCATTTTCCAGGCTTGACCAACAATAGCCTGTGTGGGAATGTACAAATCACAAGCTAAATTCTTCTTTTGTAAAGGAGCAAAGTGGGTGGCTTGAGAGAGCTGTTGTTACCTTTGTGTGTGTGTATGTGCGTGTGTGTGTGTGTGAGAGCGAGAGAGAGAGAGAGAGAGAGAGAGAGAGAGAGAGAGAGAGAGAGAGAGATCCAACTGCCTCCAGTTTCTCCGCACCCTCAACATGTTCCTTTTAACATTCTGGTTGGTGTAAAATGATATCTCATTGTGGCTTTAGTTTGCACTTCCCTAAAGACTGATGCTGTTGGGCACTTTTCCATATGCTTTTTGGCTGTTCGCTTATTTTTAAGTGTCTATTCAGGTCTTTTTGCCCACTTAAATAAATTAGCTTGTCTATATTTTTATTGTTTTGTTTTGAGATAGAGTCTTACTCTGTTTCCCTGGGTAGAATCCCATGGGGTCGTCATAGCTCATAGCAACCTCAGTTTTTTTGGTCTCACGTGATCCTCCAACGCCTGGCTAGTTTTCCTATTTATAGTTGCGATGGGGTCTTGCTCTTCCTCCAACTCCTGAGCTCAAACAATCGATTCACCTCAGTCTCCCAGAGTGCTAGGATTACAGGTATGAGCCATCGCACCTGGCCCTTTTTTTTTTTTTTACTGTTAATGTAAATTCATTGTTGGTGAATATGTAAAATGATATAAGTAATTAATTTGAAGAATTGCTTTTTTTTTTGCAGTTATTTATTTATGTTTTTGAGACAAGGTCTCGCTGTATTATCCAGACTGGCCCCAAACTCCTGGGCTCAAGTGATCCTCCTGCCTTAGCCTTTCCAGGAGCCGGAACTACAGGTGCACACTAATGTACCCTGCTGTTTGGCAGTGTTTTAAAAAATTACACATCAGTCCATCCTATGACCTAGTGATTCCACGCACAATAAATAAAAAACATATATCCACACAAAGCCTTACACATAAATATTCACAGGCGCTTTGTTTGTATTACTGGAAACAATGTCATTCAGTTGGTGGGTGCATAGATAAACAAATTCTGCTACATGGATACAATGGAATACCACTCAGCAATAAAAACGAAGTAAGTATTGATACATACTATAACATGGATGAATGTCAAAGATATTATTCTTCCTGGACACAAAAGAGTACACATTGTATCATTCCATGTAGAATAAAGTTCTACAACAGGCTAATTTACTGTGACAGAAACAGATCAGTGGTTGCCTTCAAGGTATGGTGTGAGGAGGGCAGGAAGGAACTTTCTGGAGTGATGGAAATGCTTTATTTATTGTTTAGAGTGGTGAGTATACTGCTGTACACATTTGTCAAAAATCATCACATTAGGCTTGGCGCCTATAGCTCAGCGGCTAGAGCGCTGGCCACATACACCAGGGCTGGTGGGTTCCAACACGGCCTGGGCCCACCAAACAACAATGACAACTACAACCAAAAAATAGCCAGGTGTTGTGGCAGATGCCTGTAGTCCCAGCTACTTGGGAGGAAGAGGCAAGAGAATCACTTAAGCCCAAGAGTTAGAGGTTGCTGTGAGCTGTGATGCCTTATTACTCTACCCAGGGCAGCATAGTGAGACTTTGTCTCAAAATACACACACACACACACACACACACATTAAATATTTAAGATCTGTGCATTTCATTGTATGTAAAGTATATCTGGTTAAAAAGAAACTGAATTACGTCTTAATTTTGAACTGCTACCACCAGGTGGCAATGGTGCCTAATTGCCTAGAGTTCAACTGTATTTGTGTTGTGACAAATTTGTAAATCATTCTGTTTATGAGTGTTCTTTAGCCATGGGTTGTGGTGCCCTACTCACTGAGCCACAGGCACCACCCTATACATGTGTGTATATATATATATATATATATATATATATATATATATTTTTTTTTTTTTTTTGTAGAGACAGAGTCTCACTTTATCGCCCTCGGTAGAGTGCCATGGTGTCACACAGCTCACAGCAACCTCCACCTCCTGGGCTTAGGTGATTCTCTTGCCTCAGCCTCCCGAGTAGCTGGGACTACAGGCTCCCACCACAACGCCCGGCTATTTTTTTGTTTTGCAGTTCGGCCGAGGCTGGGTTTGAACCCACCACCTTCGGCATATGGGGCCGGCACCCTACTTGCTGAGCCACAGGCGCCACCCCACATGTATTTTTAATAGTATTAATAGTATTGTTTCTGTTCCTTCTTCTTTTTTCCTCCCATTCAGCACCGTGTTTTAAAGATCTGTTTACCTTGGGTGGCGCCTGTAGCTCAGTGGGTAGGGCACCAGCCACATACACTGAGGCTGGTGGGTTCAAAACTGGCCTGGGGCCAGCTAAAACAACAATGACAACTGCAACCAAAAAAAAAAAAAAAAAAAGCCGGGAATCGTGGTGGGTGTTTGCACTCCTAGCTACTTGGGAGACTGAGGCAAAAGAATTGTTTGAGCCCAGGAGCTTGAGGTTGCTGTGAGCTGTGATGCCACAGCACTCTACCCAGGGTAACGGCTTGATACTCTGTGTCAGAAAAAAAAATCTGTTTACCTTGGGCTTATATCTAGTTAATGGTTCCCCACTATGGTAGAATATTACAGTTATATGCATATATCACATTTTACTTATATCCATTCACTCAGTGATGGATGTCTCATTGCGTCCAGCTCTCCACCACAAATAACTTTGTGATAAAATGTCCTCTTACGTAGCTCTTCGTGGACCTGTGTGAGAATTTCTGTAATTATATAGCCAGGAATGGGATGCTCCCTGTTGTTTACTCATAATATTCATTTCTTTGTATCCTTTTTTTTTTTTTTTGAGACAGAGCCTCAAGCTGTCACCCTGGGTAGAATGCCGTGGCATCACATCTCATAGCAACCTCCAACTCCTGGGCTCAAGCGATTCTCCTGCCTCTGCGTCCCAAGTGCTGGGACTACAGGCGCCCACCACAACACCCAGCTATTTTTTGGTTGCAGCCGTCATTGTTGTTTGTTGGGCCCAGGCTGGATTCCAACCCGACAGCTCAGGTGTTATGTGGCTGGCGCCTTAGCCACTTGAGCCACAAGCGCCGAGCCTCTTTGTATCCTTTTATCCCCTTTTACATAAGACATTGTCTTCAAAATTTTTGTGTTAAAAAAGTTAAATTTATGGCTCAGCACCTGTGGCTCAACGGGCTAAGGTGCCAGCCACGTACACCTGAGCTGGTGGGTTCGAATCTAGCCCGGGCCCGCCAAACAACAATGACGGCTGCAACCAAAAAATGGCCGGGCGTTGTGGCAGGCGCCTATAGTCCCAGCTACTTGGGAGGCAGAGGCAGGAGACTCACTTGAGCCCAGGAGTTGGAGGTTGCTGTGAGCTGTGATGCCACAGCACTCTATCCAGGGTGACAGCTCGAGGCTCTGTCTCAAAAAAAAAAAAAAAAGGTTAAATTTAAGCAATATTATAAACTTTTAAATTAAAGAAAATATTTGCTGTGAATCTTTTTACTTCTGTCTCCTTGTAAAATATGTAGTGTTGTTTATGACATGGGTATGATCAATAGTGTTATCAACTAAGATTTGGATACCTCAATTGATAATCATAATTTTCTTCTACTGAATAAACTTCCCTGGATTTTTTTGTGATAAAACAGTTGAATTTGAGCAACATTCTAAATTTTAAATTAAAGATGATAGTTTAGAACAACTTTTAAGGCACGGTTTCTCAAAAATAGCACTATTAACATTTTGGGCCTGATAACTCCTGGTTATAGGGGACTGTCTTGTGCACTATAAGTAGCAACCCTGGCTTCTACCCACCCACAAGCAAAAATGTCTCCATACATTGCTGAATAAGGGGCCAAATTTTCCTCCAGTTGAGAAAGATTATTTTAAGGTAAATGAAGTCTGTAATTTCATTTGGTACCTTTTTCTAGATGTTTCCTTCCTTCCTTCCTTCCTTCTTTCCTTCCCTCCTTTCTTTTCTTTCTTTTCTCCAAGACAGAATCTCACTCTGTCACCAGGTTAGAGTACAGTGGTATAATCATAGTTCACTGCAACTTCAAACTCCTGGGATCAAGTGATCCTCCTGCCTTAGCCTCCTGTGTAGCTGGGACTACAGACATCTGCTAGCATACCTGGATAATTTTTCTACTTTTTTGTAGAGAGGGGGTCTTGCTCTTGCTCAGGCTGGTCCCAAACTCTGAGCTCAAGCAATCCTCCACCTCAGTGTCCCAGACAGTGCCAGGATTACAGAGGTGAGACACAGTGCCTGGCCCATTACCTTTCTTTTAATTAAAAAATTTCACCCCTAATCGCAGCTGCAGATTTGTATTACACGTTCTCTATTAAAACATCCTCCCCTGCTGTTTAGATGGACTAAAGCTTTTCTCGAAGTCCTTAGTCTTTTAGGACTCAGCATCAAGCAGAACCCTCCAGGTTCTGTTCTCTCTAGGATTCCTGGCCTCCTTTTCTCATCCATTGCAGAGGGTCAGAGGAGGAAGGAGTTAGAATTTCTCCCCTTGCTTCCCTCCCGGAGGAATCCAGACAAGTAGAGACAGGCCCACAGGGGTGTCATAAGAGCTCCAAAGTCAGATGGCTCAGGCTGCAAAGGAACTATCTCACTCTCCTCTTTTCAGTTTTCACCTCCCTCTCCCCTCATCAAGTAGCTATTATCTTTCTAGACCTATGAAATTTAATTATCTACAATACTTCCGTAAACACTAGAGTGCTGACTGTCCCCTCTGTCCCTCAGCATACTAACCCTAGCCCTGCAAGACACTTCTCAAGAGATACTCTCTGTGCTCAAATAAATGAGGGCAATGCTACTTACCAAGTCTCTCTTGAACATTGGCAATAACTGC
This sequence comes from Perodicticus potto, assembly GCA_963574655.1. Lineage (NCBI taxonomy): Eukaryota > Metazoa > Chordata > Mammalia > Primates > Lorisidae > Perodicticus > Perodicticus potto. The sequence goes on along the minus strand of CAUYRH010011741.1, from coordinate 4,737 downwards.
TAGTTTATTAAAGGCTGTGAGAAGCTCTCCTGATGTCTACTTTTCATCAAGTGTTTCTCAGATTAAGAGATTATAGAACCCCCCCCCCCCAATTTAACAAATATCTATTAAGACCCCTCAGTTTAGGGAATGTCTTAAATAGTAACAACTCTCACCTTGGATATATTGCCTTCAAAAGCCATTAATTTATTCATTAATTTATTCAACAAACCATTGGGCATTCACCATGCTAGATACTAAGGCTACAAAGACTACTTGTCCCCTGCAGCCCCTAGACTAGTGAGGGAACAGATGGAGACAGATTCTGATGAGTCCGACTGTGCTGGCAGACAGGACAATGGCTAAGCAGATGTTCGGGAAACTTTGGACCAAGTAATTAATTCTGACACTGGAGTGTGATAATTTTCACAGAACAGGCAATACTTTATCTGAGCCTAGAATACAAGTTTGGGCCCCTTACATCTTTGTAGTAGAAGCTTCTTAGAAATGCAGAATCTCAGGCTCCACCCTAAAACCAACCAAATTAGGTCAGTGCCTGTGGCTTAAGGAGTAGGGTGCCAGCCCCAGCCAAACTGCAAAAAAAAAAAAAAAACTGAATCAGAACCTGCAATTTAGCAAGATTCCCAGGTGGTCCTTATCTACCTTAATGTTTGCGAAGCACTGTCTTAAAATGGTACACTCCCTTACAAGAATGTAAACAGAATGAAGACGCACTCTTGTGTGGCATCTTGGCCAAAGGCTGAGCTAGTGGCCTCAATGCCAGGCCAAGCAGACAGAGTAGGAAGGTAAGACAAGGAAAGACCGGTAGTGGCAACAAATGTCTTCTCTCCAGGCCCTCATCTAGCAATGACTGTGATTCAGCTGCAGGTATGTAGGTATACAGGGAACAAGGATAGGTAATGAGACCATACCAGTGGTCCTTTCTGCCTAGATGCCTCCCATGACAGGGTAAGCATAATGCATATGGCTGAGAAGAAGAGAACAAGCAGCATTCAGAGGGGAGAGGGATGCTTCCAATTACCCTCATCCAGAGACCATCCCTGCCCTGCACAGGCAAGTGGCCAGCCACAGGGCCACAGGGCCAGCGCCCAAGGCTCTGTATGGAGAATTTTTAAATTTTTTTTTCCTCTTGATCTTCAGTTCTGGTCATGGGAGGAAGTGCAGGAAGCATTCTGGACAGCCCAACTCACCAGGAAGCAGAGTCATTCAGGGTAAGTGTGCCCAGAGGCTGAGCAGATTAGATGGGTTTTGCAATCTCTTCCCCTTCCTAGGCAGCACATTTGTCCAGGCCTGGACTTGGCCACTACTATGGCAAGCTCTGTGGCTATGGTGAGGATTTAGGAGAAGACTCTTCTCATAGACTTGAGCCTGTGGTAGGTAGAGGGTGATTAGCCCAGGTGGAGGGTATCTAAGGGGAAATGAAACTGAAAACCACAACATCAATAACCACAACACAACAAAACAAAATAAGGAGATGCCAATACCCACCTTACTGCAGTTTCCCTGCCTCTGTCCCCAGGAGAGGCATTCCCCCTCCACAAGAGGCAGCTGTCTGTGTCTGCCAGAAAGCCAGAGCACATGAGCTGAGTTTCCAATGTCCAGAAGCTATCAGGATAGAGATTTCTTGCTATTCTACCTAAATATTCCATAGGTAAGTCAGGCAGAAATCTGGTAGGCAGAGATAGGATAGGGGAGATGGCATTTTAGGCAGAGAGAAGGGTCCAAGCAAAGGCCCAAAGGCAGGACTACACTTGTCTGGACGAGAAGGATATCAACTTACAAGTCTCTAACCAGGCCTGATTAAGCTGGCCCTGCTGTGTTTTCCACTCTCCAAGGACACTAGTCACACCCTGTACTTATCAGTGGTGATAGCGCTCCATGTTTGCTTCCCAAGAACTGGGCTAGTTCTGACTCAACTCCTTTTCCAGGAGCCCACTGTTGAGTGGCCCGATCTAACCTTCCCTGGAAGAATAAGCACTCCCCTTACCTCTACAGTAGGTACTTAGGACAGATAGTTCAAGTGGAGCTGCTGAAGCAGTCCCACTCCCACACACAGCCTGCATCAGAAGGGTCCCTGACTACTGCTTTCTGAAGAAAGAGTTAACTCCAAGAGTTCACTGAGGTGCTTGACCCTAACCAGGCCAAAGCATATCTGGAGGCAGATTCCTTGGCTGGGACTTTCCAGGGTCAGCATGTTTGTTCCTGATAACGCGAACAGAATGGGATGTGTGTGTCTCTTAAAAAACAAAATAGGCCAGGCACTAGGACTCTTAGGCACAGTCTTCAAATCTCCTACCTCCTGGCCCCTGGCTCTGAAAATAAGACCGTAATTTCACAACTTAAAGACTAGGGCCAGTGTGGTCACTCATGCCTGTATTCCCAGCACTTTGGGAAGATAAGGCAGGAGGATCACTAGAGGCTAGGAGTTAAAAACAAGCCTGAGCAACATAGCCAGACTTTATCTCTATAATTTTTTTTAAAGCCTGGTGAATGGTGTGTACCTGAAGTTCCAGCTACTCAGGAAGCTGAAGAAGTTGAAATTTGAGGCTGTAGTGTGCCATGATAGTACCTGGGAATAGCCATTATACCCCAGCCTGGGCAACATAGCATGATCCTTTCCCTAAAAGAAAAAATAATAATAAAATAAAATTCTGGTTACAAAAATAATGTGTATTCATTATGGAAACATTGGAAAACAAAAAAAATAAAGGAAAAAATAACCTTCCCAATTCCTCTTAAAGGCAAATTCTTTGTACATTTTGATAAATTTCTTTTCTTTTCATTTTTTAATTTCAAATCAATATGAAGGGTACAAATTGTTAGGTTACATTGTTCTCACTTCCAAGGTAAGGTTCAAGTTGTAGGTGAGCCCCTCACCCAGGGGGCGAGCTGCACACCCTTACATTGTCAATATCAGGTGAGATCCCACCAATTACCCTCCTTCCTGCTTCCAAACTCACTCCCCTCTCTGTTTTCCTCCCTCCCCTTACTAGACTATATTAAGTGTTTTATCATTTGTGTGAATGTGTAATTGTTTATACATTGGTTTCATATTAGTATTGAGTACATTGGATATATTTTTTTCCATTCTTGAGATAGTTTAGTAAGAAGAATGTGTTATAGGCTGGGCACGGTGGCTCATGCCTGTAAATCCTAGCACTATGGGAGGCTGAGGTGGGTGGATTGCTTGAACTCAGGAGTTAAAGAGCAATCTCAGCAAGAGCAAGATTCCTGTCTCTGCTAAAAAAATAGAAAAAAACTAGCCTGGTGTCTTGGCAGGTGCCTGTAAGTCCCAGCTACTCAGGAGACAGAGGCAAGATGATCACTCAAGCCCAAGAGTTTGAGGTTGCTGTGAGCTATGATATCATGGCACTCTACCCAGGGCAACTGAGTGAGACTCTGTCTGAAAAAAAAAAAAAAAAAAGAGTGTTTCAACTCCATCCAGGTAAACATAAAAGATGTAGTCTCTATGTTTTTTAAGGCTGAATAGTATTCCATGGGATACATATAGCATAGTTTGTTAATCTACTCATGGGTTGATGGGCACTTGAGTTGCTTCCATGACTTGGCAATTATGAAATGAGCTATAATAAATATTCTGGTGCAAATGTCTTTGTGGTGAAATGACTTTTGTTCTTCTGGGTAGATACCTAGTAATGGAATTATGGGGTCAAATGGAAGGTAGACTTTTGGTACATTTTGATAAGTTTTTTACAAATATTTTTTCTATGTATATTTGTGTATAGGCAGTCCTGGGTTGTGAATGAGGTAGGTTCTGTAGGTTTTTTCTGTTTTTTTTTTTTTTTTTGAGACAAAGTCTTATTTTGTTGCCCTTGGTAGAGTGCCATGTCATCATAGCTCACAGCAACCTCAAACTCCTGGGCTCATGCGATTCTCTGCCTCAGCCTCCCAAGTAGCTAGGACTACAGGCACCCATCACAACACCTGGGTATTTTTAGAGACAGGGTCTTGCTGTGGCTCAGGCTGGTGTCAAACCTGTGAGCTCAGGCTGTCCACCCACCGTAGCCTCCCAAGTGTTAAGATTACAGACATGAGGCTCGGTGCCTGTGGCTCAACGGGCTAAGGCGCCAGCCATGTACACCTGAGCTGGCGGGTTCGAATCCAGCCTAGATCAGCCAAACAACGATGGCAGCTGCAACCAAAAAAATGGCCGGGCGTTGTGGCGGGTGCCTGTAGTCCCAGCTACTTGGGAGGCAGAGGCAGGAGACTTGCTTGAGCCCAGGAATTGGAGGTTGCTGTGTGCTGTGATGCCACGGCACTCTATCCAGGGTGACAGCTTGAGGCTCTGTCTCAAAAAAAAAAAAAAAAGATTACAGACGTGAGCCCCGGCACCCAGCCCCTGTAGATTTGTTCTTAAGATGAATTTGTATGTAAGTTAGAACAGGTAAATTTGCCTATTTCCTATAATAGCCTCTGTTCAAAAGTGTGAGTCATATGTTAATCAGGTGTTTGTAATTTGGGGATCGCCTGTACAAATTTAACGTAGTTGAGATCATAATGACCATACATTTCATACACTACCTTTTCACTTAGCAGTACATTATAAACTCTTACTCATTAACATTTGCTGAAAGCTGGCTCGGCGCCTGTGGCTCAACGGGCTAAGGCGCCAGCCACGTACACCTGAGCTGGCGGGTTCGAATCCAGCCCGGGCCCGCCAAACAACAATGACGGCTGCAATCAAAAAATGGCCGGGCGTTGTGGCGGGCGCCTGTA
>CAUYRH010011740.1:0-14223 GCA_963574655.1 Perodicticus potto | reverse complement strand
CTTCTCCATTCTTGTGATGCTTTACTAAGAATAATATGTTCCATTTCCATCCAGGTTAATGCAAAAGACGTAAAATCTCCATTTTTTTTAATGGCTGAATAGTATTCTATGGTATACATATACCACAGCTTGTTAATCCATTCCTGGGTTGGTGGGCATTTAGGCTGTTTCCACATTTTGGCAACTGTAAATTGAACTGCAATGAACAGTCTAGTGCAGCTGTCCTTATGATAAAAGGTTTTTTTTCCTTCTGGGTAGATGGCCAGTAATGGGATTGCAGGATCAAATGGGAGATCTAGCTTGAGTTGTTTGAGAGTTCTCCATACTTCCTTCCAAACAGGTTGTATCAGTTTACAGTCCCATCAGCAGTGTAAAAGTGTTCCCTTCTCTCCACATCCATGCCAGCATCTGCAGTTTTGAGATTTTGTGATGTGGGCTTCTGTACAGCTAAGGAGACAACAACCAACGCAAATAGACAACCTACACAATGGGAAAGGATATTTGCATATTTTGAATCAGACAAAAGCTCGATAACTAGAATCTATAGAGAACTCAAATTAATCCACATGAAAAAAGCCAACGATCCCATATATCAATGAGCAAGAGATGTGAATAGAACCTTCTTTAAAGAAGACAAATGGCTAACAAATGTATGAAAAAATGCTCATCATCCCTAATTATTAGAGAAATGCAAATCAAAACCACCCTGAGATACCATCTACCTCCAGCAAGACTGTTGGTATTATTAGTTGTTGTGATTTTTGATGACTGCAGTAGTTCAGTCTAAGACTCAGCCCTTAGCAATAGGCAACGATAGGTTGATTCAGTTTTCTCCTCTCCTTTTCTTCCCCTTTCTTCTCTTCTTTTCCTGTCTCCTCTCTCACATAAAGCACATTTCATGTTGGCAAACTTTTACAGGTGAGTTTTCAGCAGGGCTTTCTAGAATGTGCTTGCCCATTACTCCTTCCAGTACCTTCCCTCCTCAGACCCCATCCAGAGGGGCAGCATTCTAGAGCTATTCTAATTCCACTTGAGCATCTCTGAAATTGGTTAAGCCAGAGCAAGTAGCATCCCACGCAGCCTCATCGTATGCGGTTCCATTCAGGGGTGCTGGGTACCGCAAATGAAACGTGAATTATGTATGCTGGAGTGCAGGGTAGCATTTGGCATGCCTGAAGCAGCATGTGTCTGGAGGGAAAGCCATTTTGATTCTGTGACATATTACACATGCAAACACTTAGCAGGAGCCAGGGCCTGCGTGTGGCCAGCTTGCTGGGGTGAGCACGCAATGTGACTGCAGCTTGTGCCCCAGTTCCTGCAGCACTGCATCAGTCCTCCTCCCAAGGTGGGGGGCTGCTCTCCCGTTCTCTCTCCCTCTGTGCTAAATCTTTAGACTTTCTCTTTTCTTGCAATGAGCTGACTCTCAAGTGTTAAGTTAAAAGCTCATAAACCAGTTTCTTCTTCTAAACCTCATGGTAAAAATGATTCCCAAACACCTCTTTGCTCTTGGGGCCGCACACTACACCATAGCTCACCTGAATGGAATCTTCTTCTAGTCATCCAGCCAAGAGGAGAAGAGGTCACTTTCCTGGCAAAGGCACTAGCCTGTGCTGCCCTGCACAGGTGGGGACTTGATTAGGAACGTTTATCTAGGTGAACCTGAGCACTCCTGAGCTCCCTGCAGCACTGGGAACATGCCAGCACATTCTGTCTTGGCCGCCTACCATTGCCCTTCTTCATATGCAAACCTCCAGGCATCCTTTAAGAGTCCATTTTAGCTGAAACCTTCAGTAAGCTTTCCTACTCCTCTGTATACCTGCTCCCCCAGCCATCCCTCACCCCCAAAAGAAACACACAAAAGAAACAAAATCTCAAGTGTCTGGGAAAAGCCCATTGGTGAACACACCACATCTTACTCTAATTGTTTTGTCTCCATTGGCTTTCCAGCTTCTTGAAAGACAGAATCATTTCATCTTTTATCATTAGCCTTGACCAATATGGCTAGTGTTGGAAATTTGCACAATAAGATGTCATTTTGATTTTGTGTAAGTGTTATTTATTTAAGAGATAGCACTTGTACAAAGTGGGGCATGGCTGGGGGCACCTGAGACTTAAAATTAGTGTACCTTGATTTCCACACTGGCTGTGTTCCTTACCAGAGGCATGATCTTTGATGGCTGAACCCAAGTTGGCTTCTTTGGCCAATTAAAGGACCAAATCAATATAGTTCTGAGTATCAGCTTTACCTAACCCATAGGGTGGTTGTGAAGGGGTTTCAACAGTACAGGTGTATGACCTGGAAAAATATACTTAGCTTCCCAAAGCCGGACTAGGCACTGGTGTCAGCGCTTAGCTTCCCAAGGGGCGTACTTCAGAGGGGACCATAGTGATATTCAACAATGAGATATATAGCACTTTTTCTAGGACGAGTTCCTGAACTTAACTGTTAGACCTCATAGACTGGATGACTCAAATAATTCTTATGTATTATTTCATTTCCAATATTTTTAAATAATAGTTCTCAGAATGTTAGATATGTTATTTCAGAATTATCACACATCTGCCTTGTTGCCTGCTAAAAAACACATGTATTGGAACAGGCAAAAATAATGTCCATTGTTCTTTTGCTTTGGAAAGCACTTGTTCCTGGAAGACAAGACCCACAGCAGGTAAAACAGCTTCCTTATCAAAACTAACTGTGTGAGGGATCAATGTTTACTTCAAGACCCTGCCTGTCTGTGTCCACGGATCCAAATCTATTATGCACAAAATCCTTTCCAATCCCAACAATTTCCTTTTCTCTCAAGGCCTGCCTGAAAGTAATCTGGCTCATGTTCTAAAATCCTATAACTATCCTCCTGGGACCCTCTCTGAGATACTTCTAGAATTCCATCAAGGTGGTGTCCCTGGCTACAGTAATTTAATAAACTTAGCTTTGCTTAATCAGTGTTTTCTTTGGGGGACCTGTTAGACTATAGCTCAGATGGCTAAAAATGTGCTGTGCATTCAGATGTTACACGAGATACTCAGATCTTTAGCAAATGATAAAGATCAGGACTGTGGCATAAAGACCTTGAGGTAGAACCATGACATGGCCGTGCACTATATCTCATTAGTCAGAGAACATCTTCATTCCCACCCAGTCGTCCAGTCTACAAGGTCTAACAGTTAAGTTCGGGAACTCATCCTAGGAAAACTGCTGTATACCTCATTGCTGAATATCACTCTGGTCACCTCCCAAGTATGTCCCTTGGGAAGCTGTGTGCTGACACCAGCGCCTAGTCAAGTTGTTTGTACAGTGCTGCCAAGGAAAGCTCACGGTGGTAAGTTGGAGAACTTCATTGTCAGACCTTAAATGCTGACTGTGGGAGAGGAGGGCCCCACCCCGACTTGCATCTGGCCTGGAGCGTGTTTACCCCCATCTGACCCCAGGCTGTTGCCACATGCCCAGGGAAAGGTGCTCCCTCGCAGCTCCCAGAAAGCTCTTCCAAGTCTCAGTCCCAGTTGTATCTTTGTCCGTCTGGCTTGAGGCTGTGGGTGACTCCCCAGGCCAAGTCCTTTAGGACTCACAGAAACAATCCGGCTTGTTCCCGGGCAAGCGCTCTTTCGGTATCTGCGCTGCGGGGTGCTCTTGAGAGAGGGTTGTATCTGAGTTGCTGCAGTCCTAAAGAGTGATGGACCTTGTCGTAGAAACACACATAAGTGTGGGAAACATGCCAGCTGTGCAAAGCAGGGATGCGTGAGGACGTGGAGGGCCTTCTTGTGGTGTTTTAGAAAGTCCTTGGGACTAGTTCTCAGACATGCCAGCGTGAGCCCCTCCTTTGTGTCTTCCTGGCCCTATTTTGTCTGCTTCTGACAAGAGTGACAGCATCTCGGTATGTGTAACTTCCACAGATGCAGACAGAATGACTGGTCGGTTGCTCTTTCTGCTTGAACATGCCACTCCCAGACACCCCAAGAGGAGGGGTGGTGGTCTTTTACATTGAATTAAATATCTGGCCAAGGAGAGGTAAATGCTCACCCGCAGAGAGTAGAGGTCTACCTGTTTTCCTCACTGTCAGCAGCAGCTCTGCACGAGCCCGCAGTGACGAGAACTTCTCCGGGGGGCTCTGGAGTCTCTGAATCTTCATTGTCTTCCTTCCAGGCTTCTGCTCTGGAGTGGCAGACACTCTGGCTTCCCTCCTACATGCATGTCAGCTTTCACAGTGCGAGGTTGACACCAGACTGACTGGCACTGTTTCTCTGAGGGCCTCGCTGTGGTCCAAGTTGCCTGTCACCATAGACCTGCTGTTCTGGGGACAGACTGGCCCCTGCCGCTGCTGGCCCCACTCCCTCCAAAGGCCCTCCTGCCATTGCCACATTACCTGCTGTCTCAGTTTACTCAGCACTGCTATAAAGGAATAACTGAGGCTGGATAATTTATAAAGAAAAGGGGCTATTTGGTTCACACCATGCAGGTGGTGTGAGAATCCTGGCACTAGCATTTGCTGCTGGTCAGGGCTTCAGGGAGAGTGAAGGCTTGTTACATAAGACAGAGGGGCGAGAAAGACTAAGTGAAGCACTCCTGTAAGTAGCCAGCTCTTGCAGTAATGTGGGATGGCTGTTTGGCCTCTCTAAATCTCAAGCTGAAATGTGATCCCCAGAGCTGGAGGTGGGGCCTGGTGGGAGATTTTTGGGGCATGGTGACACAGGGTTCCCCCATTCAAGGCTGGACAGGGGACCCCAGTTTTCCTAGGCCTGGGCAAGGAGATGCATTCATTCGTTTGTCAGTAGCACTCATTAAGGATGAAAACGTGCCTCCATCTGACACGTCCTCGCCAAGTGTAGTTCTCAAGAGCTAATCCCCCTAGATAAAAAGCCCACGGCCCTCAGTTAGTTCTTTCCCCCTGCCTGAAGCTCTGCTGACTTTTACTTCTTCTATTCCTTTCTAATAAAACCCTGTCTTGTGGCTGATCTGTGGTCCGTGGGTTCGTTCCTCGAATCCCTGAGACCAAGGACCTACGGAAGAGAGAAATTCCAGTAACAATGGGGCAGATCCCTCAGGAATGCCAGGGTCCTCTCCCCAGGGTGAAGAGTGGGCTCTTGCTGTCAGTTCATGGGAGAGCTGGTGCCTGTGCTGGTGGAAGGGGAGGCGGGGACAGAGCTGAGGAGGAGCAGACACACAGGGAACCAGCCCAAGAGCACCGCTCCCTCCTCCCTGCAGCTGAGCAGCCTGAACGTTTGTAATTGGAATTATCTTCTGGGTCATCATGTCTAATCTGCCATTTGACTCAGAGATCACCGCAACAGCCTGGCAAATGGCCATTTGAGTCCTGCTTGAATAGCCTCAGTGCCTTGGGGGTGATGAAATAATTGGATGATTCCAATTCCCTGGCGAGCCTTTCACACACCTGTGCTAGTGTTTCTGAGGGACAGATTCTGGCGGGATGGCCAGTCCAAGTGTACACACATTTCATATTACACTGCCTCTTGGCTGTGCACCTTCACACACACGGGTTGCACACATCAGCGCATGGCAGTTAAAGGCTCTGATGAAGAGAGGTCTTTCTCTTAAAGCATTCACTTGGCTGAGTGGGCTGACTAGGCTGCAGGAAAGTGTCTAAGTGTCACAATACTGGGCATCAGATGAGAGCAGCAGGCATCCAGGCTCCCCAGGATGCAGCTGGGGACAGCTCTGGAAAAGCTGCAGATCCCTCCCCAGCAGGCCCTCTGGAGGCCATGGACCCTCCAGGCCACCAGCTCTGCTCTTCCTTTCCTAAAAACAGGCTTGTCCAGCCTGAGGGCCTGGGTGCCACCGTGAGCTGCTGTGAAATGCCCTGGTTGTCTCAGGAAAGAAATGAGCTTTTCTCCACTAGGTACAGGGACCTTCTCATGCATCTGAAGGGGACACGTAAATGTGAGCATCAGCCAGCAGCAAGCCTGGATGGGTCCTACGCTGACTTCAGGGAAGGGCTGCTGGCTCTGAGGCCTCTGGCGCTGGCCTGGCTGTGTCAGGCTGGCTCCCCACAGCTGGGTAGTACAGACTCAGTGCAGGACGGGGCTGGTGGGTGATGCCACAGACACCACTGAGAGCTGGTTGTGCACAGGCATCACCTCTTGTTTTATACTGACCTGGACCAAGTTGCTACCATGCTTCAGGTTGCAGGGACCATCTCATGCTGTCCGCCCTCACACTAGAGTCCCTTCCGGTCTGCATTGGGAATCCCTGCGCCTGCAATGCCCACAGTGAGGCTGCTGGAGCTGAGTGGTGTAGCAGGAGGCCAGCTGATGCTTCTCTCTGTCAAGACAGCTCAGCCTGTGTTTTGTGACCCCTATGAAGTGTACACCCAGTGAGCTCTGCAGGAGGGCACTGCAGTTGAGCAGTGCATCTGGGCCTCCACCTCAACGTACAGCCAGTTATCCTCTCTGCCCTTTGTGACCTGCCCCTCCCAGGCGGTTCACACTTGCCCTGCACAGCACACACGTGGCCTAAACATGGGATTCCAGGCATAGACTGGCTTGAACCACTGGGGGAGAAAGGCAGAGAGGGGACATCCTACGCCCCTCCATGCATAGCCAAGCACAGGAAGGGGAGTGGTCACTAACAGGGTGATTTGGACTAAATTATGTCCCCCAAAGTCAAATGTTGAAACCTTAACACTCACTACCTCGAAATATGAATATATTTGGAGATAGGGTCACGAGAGAGGTGATTAAGTTAAAACAAGGCTGTTAGGTGAGCTCTAATCCAGCATGACTGGAGTGCTTACAAGAGGAGGAATAGACACCAGGGTGGCAGTCACACAGAGGACACAGCGGGAGATGGCCACCCCATGCCAGTGAGGGGGCCTCAGGAGAAGCCGACCCTGCCAATACCTTCGTCATGGACCTCCAGCCTCCAGAGCTGTGAGGAAATAGCTTCCTGCTGTATGGCAGCTGCAGCAGACTGTATGGGGGACACCGCAAGGCAGGGGCAGTTGAGAAAGTCCCAGGGGGCTCATTTCATGGAGCTGTGTGACACATTCTATGCCTCCTGCTCACCTTTGGTGTGTGGCCAGCAGCCATTAACATCTCCACTCAGTAGCTGAGAAACTGAGGTTCCGAGACTGGCTTACCAGTCATTTTGTCCGCAGAGATTCTCCTGGGTCACTATTCTTCACAAGGTGACTCTGAAACTCCAGCTTGGAATCCGGCAGCAGCTGCTGTGTTTATGACAGCTTTGCCCACTGTTCTGACCTAGCAGGGGTCACAAGCTGGTGTCCTAGACGGGCAGACTCATGGTCTGGTCTTGGCAGCTGGCAAAAGGTTTGATAAGGCCACTAAGGGTGGCAGCAAGCCTCAGCTGCATCTGGGGGCTGGGGGGTGGGTGCAATCTAGGTCCCTTGTCAGCAGAGGGGCGAGCACAGGGTTCCAGAAAGCAGAAGTGGCTGACAGGGATGAAAAGGCAGAGGTCGTCTGCATGGCATTGACCCGTGGCTGGGGGGAAGCCTCGTTTTCCTCCCCTGCAGAATCTTCAGCAACTCATGTGTGGTTTCCTAATGCTTGGAACAATGGCCCACTACTGTGCATATGTGTTTGTGTATTTGTTTCCAGGTTTTGTTTCAGGACTGACAACCAGACGTTTAAGTCACTCTAGAGCAGCAGTTCTTAACCTGTAGGTCGTGATCCCTTTGGGGGTCAAACAACCCTTTCATAGGGTCTCCTAAGGCCATTCTGCATATCAGATATTTACATTATGATTCATAACAGTAGCAAAATTACAGTTATGAAGTAACAACAAAAATAATTTTATGGTGGGGGTTACCACAACATGAGGAACTGTATTGAAGGGTCGTGGCATTAGGAAAGTTGAGAACCACTGCTCTAGAGGTAAAGCAGCCTCACTGAAATAGTCCTGTGAATTCTACCAGCTCCCTGGTCTCTCTGGGGTCCTCACTCTCTGTCATCCACAACACTTGGGGACATGTGCTCACCCAACCATCCCTGCTCAGGGTGGCCGTGTCTGGTGAGTCTGCTTCCCTAGCGCTTCAGTGTTTTCCTTCCTGGGGCCAACAGAAGTCCAGCTTTCCACTGTTGGCCTGATGCTGACTTAGTTCAACATTCATGTCATAAACCTTCACAACAGGTTCTTTCTCATCTGGGCAACTCTCTTTCACCCCCAACCCCCAATTGGGTGCTGGCCAAGACATGGTGGCTTCTGATCTTGTTCCCTACTTCAGCCAACTAGCAGCAGTTTAGGGTGGTCCTGCTTTCTCATGTACCCGGGGAAGGGGTGTGGGCAGCCAGAGCGAAGGTTCTCCTGTTCCTCCCTGTGTGTGTGTATGCAGGGGACTCTGTAGGTCTCTTCCAGGGCCCTTGGGTATGGGGCCAGGTGTAGCGGGTGGAGGATTCTACCACCTAGACATAGCACTGATGATTGAGAACAACTTTTCAATGACTCAAATTCATCCCTTGTGAAAAATAGCAATTCAAACACATCATATTTAAGAAGAGAAAATGTGCAAAAATAAGATAAGGGTATGAATAGTAGGAACAAGGAGAATTCTTTTTTTTTATTCCAGAATTACCAATATAAATGATCCTGTTTTACACTACAGACTGGCGTAGACACATAGCAACTTAATTGCATGTTTGTTATTATGGAGCCATGCCCATGACTGCTGGAACTACACAGTTAATTGGGGAGGGAGAATCAAACAGCACCTGTGTCAAGCTGAATGAACATCAGCTACAAATCCCAACCTCCACCTGCCAGTAGCTGCTCACCAGCACTTAACCAGGTACAGAGGGCCAGGGTCTGCCTGTCACCCACACTCAGGGTGACTCCCATTTTCAGGGCTCCTGTTAACTCTTCAAGGTCTATTATGCTTTTCTAGAGTTTTCTAGATTTTCCTCAGCTCACCTCCCTCTATGGGACAGTGGGATTGAGAGAAAGGAGGGAGAAGGGCATAGGTTTGTACCATAGAATCCTTAATTAGCTTCTGTGAGCAGCACCAATTGATCTCAATTGCCCGTCTTCAAAATGTGAAGCACAGTGCTTACTCGGAGAGGAGTTTTCAGGACTAGGTAACAAAGTCCCTGGTCTACAGACAGCTCCTTATCCCCCTTTGTGTGTGGCATTAAGTTAACATGGTAGTTAGTTTCATGTCTACTGTTTGGGAGTCATGGTGCGAGGGTGAAATTGACAATCAGACCGTGCATTCCTCTTGGGCAGGGGTCAGGATGATTTCTCCTTGTGTGTCTTCCCAATATCAGAGGTGCTTGGTAGCGTCCTGCTGTCCCATTGACTTTTCCTGGCCAGGGTCAGCCATCCCTCACAAGTGCTTCTATCCTTCCCTGTTCCTGCCCCTTAGACACAACCTCACTGGCTTCGTTAGCAGAAGCATCCGTTCTTGCTTGAATATTGCTCTCAGTGTGATGGGTGTATAGGAGTCATCCTGAGGGCATGCTCATTCTTCCACAGAGTGCATGCAAGCTCTGACCCTTGTGAGTTTCACAGCTTGGCTATTCCCAGGGTGGTTCTACCTGAGATTCTGGTGAATAGGATGGAGGTGATGGATATTCTTCAGGTTCTTCTTAGGGTTTTCTCATTCATTTATTCATTCGACATAGTATATACATTTGTGGATAAAAAAATATCAGGCCTGAAAGGGAAACCAATGGGCTGTCAGCAAGGACCCTGGTTCTGAGGGCACCACTCATTTGTCCAGCTCACCTTCTTCACCTGCTCCCCTGTGGAATGGGTGACCCACGCACAAATATTGCCCTGCTTCAGTTTACCTGAATGGGGCAAATTTGTGGCTTTTTCTTTCACATATTTTGATTTTTGTGACTTATGCACTCCAAAGATATTCTCCCATATTTTTCTTCAAAAATTTAAAGTTTTGCTTTCTTGGTGTAAGACTGACATTTGCTAATCATTCTAATACCCCTAGTGGGACACACCCCTTCTCAACTGATTGGTAGGGACGAACAAGTTTTTACCTAAGTGCAAATCTGCCTTTAGTCTCTTTATCCCATTTTTTTTTTCTACTTCTGTAGTAAGTTGCTTTAATTACTGTTGCATTATAATGAATCTCGGAACTGAGAGTCTGTGTCCCCTTTTTATTCTTTTGCAGAAATCACCTTCATTATCTTTGGGTCTTTAAATTTGTATGTCAGTATTAGCATTAGCTGGCAAATTCCAGGAAAAACCCTGTTAGGATCTAGTTTAGATTGACATTCAATTTTTAGATTAGTTTTCAGAAAATTGACATGTAAAAACTATTGGATATTGGCAGACATTAGGATGAGAGAGTTCTGTATTGATTCAGCT
Organism: Perodicticus potto; assembly: GCA_963574655.1. Lineage (NCBI taxonomy): Eukaryota > Metazoa > Chordata > Mammalia > Primates > Lorisidae > Perodicticus > Perodicticus potto. Next base: position 3,929 of record CAUYRH010011740.1, on the reverse strand, counting down.
CTTCGTTATGCCTTTCAAGTGTTATCATTCTTATACACAGAGGCCTTGCCCATGTTTATTTGCAATTATTCTTATACAATTTGTTTTGTTTGATATTATGACTAGGATCTTCTATTGTATTTTATTGCCTGTTCTAATTGGTTATTGCTAACCAATAGAAATGTTTTAGTTTTTGCATAACCATCTTATATCCAGCCATTTGTTTAAATTAATTCAAATAGTGTATGTAAATGTCTTGGGTTTTCTTAGTAAACAATCATAATGTCTCTGACTTTTTATTTTGTTTGGCTAACTTATTGTGATTATGACTTTGTATTAAAGGGAAAGTTTTTAATAATTCCCATTGTTTACGTGTTCTTTGTAGGTATTCCTTATTGATTTAGGAAATTCCTACTATTTCTTGTTCACCAAAATTGCCTATTTTAAAAAGATGAATAAGTGGTAGACTTTATTTAAGCTTTTTCAGTATCTATTGGTACATCCAAATATTTTCGTCTGTTAAAGTGTAATGCATAGTCCTTTGATTTATTTTAATTACTACTTATCACCTAAGACACATACTTTCTTAGATGATGTATCTTATAGCATCAAAGGTTTGGAAAGTTTTTTTTTTAATGCAAAAGTTTTTTTCCCCTTCTTAATGGTACATTAAATAATGATGTGCTATAAGCAAAACCACTTCAGATGAAATAAAATGCATTAGTAGGTTTCTTAATGCTTAAATATTTAACAGTTCTGATATAAATCCAACTTCATGTGTTTTATTTAGGGTCTCTATATTTATTTCATGAGAATGGACTATAATCTTTGCTTTCTTTACTTTCCTTTGATTTTGGTATGAGGCTGCACCAGCTTCATTAAATAGCAGTGAGACATTTCATTTAATTATTTTTCTGGGACAGTTTTTCAAAAAATAGTTTTATTGATGTGTGGTTTTCACAAACTACATATATTTAATGTACTCACGCTGATGTGTTTGTACACCCAGGAAGCCTTCACCACAACCAAGGTGATGGACACATTGGCTACCACACAGAATGACCCTTCTTGGCCCATCCTTCCTTGGTGCGTCCTTCCCTGCTCCGAATCCCCCTCCTCATGGTCCCAGCCAACCATGGCTCTGTTTTCTATCACTGAAGATTACTTTGTATTTTCACCATTTTATTTAAATGAAGACATTGATTATGTATTCAGTTTTGTCTGGCTTTTTTAAAACTCAGTAAAATTATTTTGAAATTTGTCTGTATTTGAGGCCATCAATAGTTTATTCTTTAAAAAAAATTGTTTTTCTGTATTTTAAAATACAGTCACATAAGACAGCTTTGGAGTGGTCCTATTTAAACCTTCACCCTGTTTCTCTCAATGGTGACATCTTGAATGATTACAGTAGAATGCCAAAACCAAGAACTAAACGTTGCTACAGTCCACAGAGCTTATTCGAATTCCACCAGCTTTACACCACTGCATGTGTGTGCAATTCTATCACGTAGATTTGCACAACCACCACCATGTTCCAGAAACACAGCTATGTCACAGGGCAGCTACTCCAGTTACCTCTTCATGGCCCCACCCACACAACAACTTTGCCCCTCACACGTGACAGCAACTACTTTGTTTTCATCTCTATAATTTTATCCTTTCAAGAATATTTTATAAATGGAATCATGCTAAGGTGGCCTTTTGGAAGTGGAATTTCTATGATCTCAGTAATTTCCTTGAGGTTTATGCAGGCAATTTTGAGTATGAATAGTTCATTCCTTTATTACTGAGTAGTGTATCATGGTATTGCTATATTGAAGCTTGTTTATCATTCACCCCTTGGAGAACATTTGGGTTGTTCACAATTTTTGGCTACTATGAATATTCCTGTATAAGTTTTTGTGTGAACATAAATTTTTATTTCTCTAGGATTAATGCCAAAGAAACTGACAATTTTCAGGGGTTGGTACCCCATTAAGCATTCCCACGCATGTGGTATGAGTGGTCCATTTCTCTGCATCCTCACCAACGTTTGGTGATCTGGTTTTGTTCTCCAACCCTTTGTGATAGGTGTGAAGAGATATCTAAATGTTGTTTTAATTTGCATTTCATTAACAGCTAATGATGTTGAACATTTTCTCATGTGCTTATTTGCAGTCTGTATGTCTTTTTTGGTGACATGTTCCTGCATATCTTTTGCCCATTTTCTAGTTAGATTACTTACTTTTTTACTGTTAAGCTTTGAGAGTTTATTATATCTTCTAGATATAAGTCCTTTCTAACACATGTGATTTGAAAACATTATTTTTTCACCACAACCAAGGTGATGGACACATTGGTTACCATACGTTGATTATCACTTGTCTTTTTATTGTCTTTGTAGAGACTTTTACACAATGGAAAGTTTTTAATTTTGATGATATCCAATTAAAAAATTGGTATAAAGTTTAATAACTCTTTGCTTAGCTCTAACTCCCAAAGATTCCTCTTATGCTTTTCAAAATATTTGTAATTTATATGTTATTAAGAACATCTTCCTATTTTTTAAACATATGTTTGCCTATGGATAAGCAAACTGCTTCAGCATCATTTTGGAATGCTTTTGCACCTTTGTCAAAAATCAGTTCAGTGTATTGTTACCAGTTTATTTCTGGTTTTTCTATTATGTCCCACAAATCTGTATGTTTATCTGCTACTACCATACTGTTGTGATTACTATAGCTATATAGTAGAACAATTCCTCCAACTTTATTCTTCCTAAAAATAAAGTTTAGCTATCATAAGTCCTTTGCCTTTTCATACATATTTATAAATAAGCTTGTCAAGGACTACAACAACTTTTATGGGAATCATTTAGGGATTCTGTTAAACTTGTTGATCTATCTGGGCAGGATTGACACTTTTAGTATGTTGAAGCTTCCTATTCATAAACATAGTATATCTCTCCATTTTTAGGTCCTATTTGATTTTTTTTAGTATACTAGTCTTATTTTTTTTAGTGTCTTTATTATTAAATCATAGCTGTGTATAATAGTACAATCAAGGGGTACAATGTGCTGGTTTCATGTACAATCTGAACTATTTTCATCAAACTGATTAACATAGCCTTCCTGGCATTTTCTCACTTATTATATGAAGAAATTTGTATTCTGCCTTTAGTAAGGTTCGCCTGTACCCTTCTAAGATGCACCATAGGTGTGGCCCCACCAATTACCCTCCTTCCACCCCACCCTCTCTAAACTCCCTACCCTTGCCCCTTTCCCCATATTCTTGTGTTATAGTTGGGTCATACCCTTCATACGACAGCTATACATTAGGTTCATAGTAGGGCTGAGTACATTGGGTACTTTTTCTTCCATTCTTGAGATACTTTGCTAAGAAGAATATGTTCCAGCTCCATCCATGTAAACATGAAAGAGGTAAAGTCTCCATCTTTATTTAAGGCTGTGTAATATTCCATGGTATACATGTACCAAAATTTATTAATCCATTCATGGATTGACGGGCACTTGGGTTTCTTCCATGACTTGGCAATTATGAATTGGGCTGCAATGAACATTCTGGTACAGATGTCTTTGTTATAATGTGATTTTTGGTCTTCTGGCTATATACCTACTAAAGGAATCATAGGATCAAATGACAGGTCAATGTTTAGATCTCTAAGTATTCTCCAAACATCCTTCCAAAAGGAACGTATTAGTGTGCATTCCCACCAGCAGTGTAGAAGTGTTACTTTTTCTCTACATCCACGCCAACATCTCTGGTTTTGGGATTTTGTCATGTGGGCTAATCTTATTGGAGTTAGGTGATATCTCAAAGTAGTTTTGATTTGCATTTCTCTGATGATTAAGGATGGTGAACAATTTTTCATGTGTCTGTAGGCCATGTGCCTGTCTTCTTCAGAGAAGTCTCTTTTCAAGTCTTTTGCCCATCCTGAGATGGGATCACTT
>CAUYRH010011737.1:0-44877 GCA_963574655.1 Perodicticus potto | reverse complement strand
AAATAAATCAACCTCCCTTAAGAAACGGAATAGGTTCACTCTGGCCAGAAATAGAACCACCCTCAGCCTGTCACTTTCCATCAAGATCTGGGACATTTGGGGTTCAGGCTACTCCTCAGTGGAGTCCTTGTGATGCATCCAGAAGGTGCTTCACAAATAATTTGCGAGGAAAATTATCAGGAAGATAAATGGTCTGGCTTCACTATATGTTTGGATCATAGTGCCTGAATTTCACACATTATTTCTACAATTACACGTAACTTAAGACGCTATATCCTTTGGAACGGTCATGGTACTATTGCAGAGGTTTTTATAGGGTGGGCATTGTGCCTGCAACTAAATCAGGAACACAATTGCTTTTGTAAGGCAGTGACTAAGACTGGAAGATGGTAGACAGTCAGTAAAATCAAAATACCAGTGCCTTCTCCCACCAGGCATCTGATGTTTCAAACACATCAGAACAATGCCTAATACTTTGCAAATCTTTGTTTCACCCCCCAAATATACTTTCTCCCTGGAGTTAAGAACAGGGAAAATCTCACAGGATCTCATAGCTAATTTTTTTTTTTTAAATACTGTATGTAGGTTTGAAATTCCTTTGCTGGAAATGAAAAGAAACTTCTCTGTCCTCAAAAATTCTTTTACTAAGCATGCTTTAGTTATTTCATGTAATTATGACCTTGCAAAGTCTGAATTTCAACTGGAAAGTTTTAGTTCATAGGGAGTAGATAATTTGTTGTATTCATTCCACCAGGCCATATTAAGACTATTATTAAGAATATTATCATTATCTTGTTCTCTCTCTGCATTTATCACATATTCCAAACATACTACCATTGAGGACACTAACATATTTTCCAGTATTTGGGGGGTAATTTATGAATTTCAGATGTTTTGAACAATAATGAAACACCCCACATGTGATTTCTTATCATGCCATTGGCACTCTAGGGGTGTAGATTTTTAGTTAAGAACCAGGTAGTATTGCATCATTACCTAGCCCGGGCACTGCAATGCTAAGTAGTCAAAGCAAAATCTTTCTGCTTAATTAAATCGTATTTAATAAATGATATCACCATGGGCCACCCTTTTGGTATAGAGGCTTTTTATTTGACATGAGGACAAAGGAACTTCCTAGTGTCATGTCTGGAATATTTGCTTCTCCATTCCAAGCCTAGAAGGGCTGGATCTTCTGCCCTGGCATAAGAGGTCTAAAGCAGAATTCACAGAAATCACACCGCAGTTCCACCGTTTCTTCACGTCCTCCCATATGAGCGACTGAGCTTCATCCTCCTACCTCTAAAGCAAGCAAACTTTAAGCTAATTACATGCTAGTGTATTCTCCCTTGCTGAATTTTGGCAGGTTGCTTCTGTAAATTATGAAAAATAAATGTGAAATATGCAGATGTCTTTTGTTTGAAGCAGATGTTTGGTCCATCTTGCCAGAACCCAATCAGCTGTGCCCCTGGGGGCCTTTCCCTATAGCGTTATCCCAGAGCAGCTCGGAAACATGAAGAGGTAATCAGAATAGCACTTCACAAGGCTTTTCAGGAAGAGTCTAGACCTAGAGATCTGTGTGCAAAAGGATTAAAAATAGAAATATCCCGATCCACAGGAATCAGATGGTCTCTGGTAAAAGGACCTGGATACTGAATGATCTTCTCTGGTGGTGGTGGAGAGCTGGGGAAAGGTGGGTTTGGTGTTGCCATGGTATTACCAGGAGCCCGTCCTTCTTTCCACCACCTTGATGATGGAGAGTAATGCCTTTGGCTCTTACAGTCACAACACTGCTGCCCATGCAGCTCCCACCATGCTCCAGCGTCTCTTCACACCAGAATCTCGCCTTAGACAGTAGATCCTACCATTCAAAATCAAGTGCAAGTGGATGTTTGACTGTATACCCTGTACTGTATACACTCTGTATACCCTGTACTGACGATAAAATCTTTCTACTTTCTGGTTCAGTGTTTCTCTCCTATGGGGACTCTAATTTTACTGTGATATCTGAGTAAAGAAGATTCAGGAAGTGTAACAAAGAAAAAATATACACGTATACACACTCACACAAATAACAATCTGGGCAGTGTTAATAAAAGTTTTGCATTATCACAGCTGTCGATTGATTTTTGCTCTCATGGAATCTTTTAATAAAAACAGAAAGCAGTTGAAAGATCCTCCAGACTCCATGGAGAAAAAAAGCTACAGAGCTGATCAAGGGTAAAGTTGCAGGTAGAAGGTATCTTAAATGACCACTTTAGTTCAGAAAATGGAGACAGATGCCTATCCCAGGTTTTGCTGACCACTAGCCTATCACTTTGGGCAAGTTATTTAACTGCCTCTAGTCTCAATTTCCTTGTTGTCGTCATACCTACTGCAGAGAATTGGTTTAGTAAGACAGTCAGTGTAAGTCAAGTTCGTAGACACAGAGTGTCTGTACCTGACACATTATTGAGCAAAAACTCAACAATTGGGAGCCAATACTATAATTTTCCAGTTCACTTTCTACCATTTCTCCATGAGGATATATTTTTATGTACGTATGTGTTTTATGTTTATTTTCTTACTCTTACCTAATGCCATCTTTTGCGTGGTGAGGTGTGCACGTTTACCCTGCTTCTGTTTGCAGCACAAATGAGGAATCAGTCCCTTGCCAACGTCTACTACTTAGCTACAGACTTCACATGGGGTGCAGCACAACATCTGTTGTCTCTCCTCAATTGACTCCCCTTTGGTAGCAACTTGTTAAATTTCTTTCACAAGTCTCGCCTGTCACACACTTGCCCTCTTCTGAATCCATGTCAAAACTCCTAGTTCTTTTATTGTGAAGCTTCACCATATTTTAAAGCTCTAATTGAAATGACTATGGTGAAAGACTTTCTACTTAGCTAACACTTGTTGACCACCAGCTGTGTGCCTGGCTCCCAAAACAGTGAGTATGAACAAGACAGACAGGCCCCATCTCTGATGGCTCTTTCCTTCTAGACTGGTAAGTTATTTGGAAACATCTCACCGCATCTCTACCTGAAGCCATTATTCGTGCTTTCCGGAATTATGTGCCATGTCTTTCTTTCTGGAATTATGTGCTATGTCTTTCATCTCAGTAACAGCACTATTTAGCACATGCACAGTTTGTTTCTATACCTTTAAAGTTTTCACGCTATTCAGAAACATTTTTACCATGTGCATGAGACCAGTACAACTGGTTACACATGAAAATTTGGATTGAATATTAGATTCTTATTTTTTTCCTGATACCAGGAAAAATCCATCAGTTACTCTGGCAATATATAGGCACAAGCTTACTGAGTGTTTATTTTGCAAAGCACTCTGTTAGCTGTACTAGAAAAACCTATCCTGTGAATTTATTCATCAAGCCACCTAAAAGAAAGGGACATAAGGAAAGAATGAGAAAAAAAATAAAAAAGAGACATATGGCCTGTAGGTAGCCTCAAGGCTGTTAGTATTAAATTGATGATATAAAATCTACCGACTGAAAATAATAATAACTTACAGTGTTAAAAATAGCATTTTCACATAATTCATCTAGTCCTATATTCATAAAAATGGATGGGCAATAGTGCTCATCTTATATACTGTTGTTTGGGGATTAAACAAGATAGATATGCAAGAATTTTATAACCTGGGGAAGCATGCAATTATTAGGTGACATATTCCCAACTCTATGAAAAGCATAGGTAGATTTTCTTGTTCCTTACTGGCATAAAAGTAACTGAGTCTTAGACAATCAAACAACGTGTCTAAACCCTTACAAATAATTGTGCCAACTAGGTCTTCAGACTCTACTCTACCATTTATGAACAATTAAGAGGCTACATAACAATATGACCGTATAAATGAAATGTAGACTTGATTCATAAGTATCTGAGACATATAAGGAAGGCAAGAATAGACGATTGGGAAGGCTTAGTGGGAGAGAAGGGGCTACATATTTTCAAGGAGGTGGGACTGGCTAAATCAATGTATTGCACTGTATATATCGTATGTATTAATAGTCTTCCCAATTCCTCTCTGGGTTCCTGGCTTCATTTCTAATTTAGGTTTATAACTCAAAATTATTTTCCCAGCTTTAAATTTTTTTCCCTATTTCCCAGCATTTATTCTCCCATAAGGACTGAGATTCTCACAATCTGAGTAGGTGTACCCCTGGCCACCTGGGCAGCCTCACATGAAACAGAGGTACCAGTGTAGCCAAGAGCAGATGCTGTTCCCATTTAAAGGAGATGACAAATGGTGACCCAGACCTGAAAGATATGAGGAGTCCTGGCCAGTTCCCTGAAAAATTCAAATTTCAATTTCTTGACCATTTCTTATTGTAATTATTCTTGGAAAATGAATATGTTCTAAAATAGACTTATAATGTCAATAACAATAATAATATATTAATTCTTTGTAGATTTACATCTCTAGTAAAAGGAAATATACTTTAAAGACATCACTAAAGCATTTATCTCGCTTTAACTGCCTCATCAGAGAATATTATTTTTTAAAAAGAAGCCTCATAAAGATGTATGAATATATAGACCTGTGATTATTCAAAAAAAATTGTACAAATCAAAATAAATTTGCCAGAGCAATTTAAAATAATTAACCTTTGACAAACCTCCCTCTCTGGTAATGGAATGGTAACTATATGAATAAAAGATAAGTCATGACATTCAATGAATTACAATATTCATCCCATAAATTACTTGATATAATAGCTCTATAGTCTACATTTTTATAACACTAAAATGTCCCAAACACTAAAGAACCTATTCATTTCCAGTGTGTGGTTTGTAGATAGGTTGTGTAATTTCTTTTGCTTTCTTCAAATATCCTTCAATGAAGTCTTTACTACTATTTTCCTCTCCAAATATACCTTCCATCAGCCTGTTAACCATTTCAGCAGTACTCACACCTGGTAGAATTGAGGCGTCACACACTGGCCTGAGCAGCTCATGGAAATAAGTGTATGTTAGTCTGATTTGCATGTGGGGTGGGTGTTTTGGAGGCCAGCATTGCCATCTGGCTGATGAACACACTGAAGGGTCCCATGGTCCAGTCATGAGTACAGACTTTGGGCCCTTTGGATGAGCTGCTGTTCTTGCTCTGTCTCTCCTTCCCCTGAGTTAAAAGAGTGAGAGTGGTTGTCACCTGCTTTGCTAGGGCAAAATGGAGCCATCTTTGATCACATAAAGATAATTAGAGACCACACAGCAAAATATCAGTGCTGCATAACAATGACTAGCAGTGTTCATTGGCATATTGAAACCTCAGGAGGCAGAATGGATGCAAAATGCCCAGAGACTTTGGGTCAAAAATGTATTGCTATTTTAAACAAAGAAGGGAAATTTCTGGCAAGAGGATGTTTCCTGAGAAATGGATGCATCCCTTCCTTCCCATTAAATACATGAGTTGCTAATCATCTAGGGTGACCAGTTGGTTTCCTTCAACTCTTTTGAGCCATTTGCTAGAGTAAAATGACAAAATGGACCATGACCATGAAAATGGACCACTAGTTTCCAGTTCAGTGTGTATACCTCCCCAGTGTCCTGCTGAATGCATTTATATCAGAGCAGAACGCGTCTACACTAATACTTCCTTTAAATTTTCATCATTATTGTTATCCCAATCATAGTCTGGGTTTAGTTATGCTACAATAAGAACAGACATATTTACTGAGCACTTACTATGTATTGGATATTGGGTCAAGTCCGACAAATAACTTTCTTTCCACAACTCATAAGGTAAACTCTGGTTTTATTCCCATTTTGTATAAGAAAATTGAAGTTTAGAGTCTTAACGATTGGCCTAATATAGAGTTACATGGCACTTTTAAGTATTACATCATATTATCAGTAAATCATGGCCTCTGGCTACCCAAATGCAGAACTTCTTCACAGGAAGGGTTATTCTTTGTTTCCTGCCTCTACCGTTAGCAAGCTAGAACTGCAGCTGTAGATAATGACTGTCACAGCCCCAGGGCTGGGGGTCATCTGGTTCTCCTTGAATTCCAAAATCACAGATGTGATGGGGCTCCACCTAATCCTAGACCTTCAACTTGGTCTTTACAGAACCACTCCTGACAAATAGGGCAAAGCTACCTTTGCTGTGGTTTGGGGAATAAGGTATTGATTTGAAACCAAAATTCCCTCTGTTCCTCTATTCTTTTTCTCCTCTGCCTCCCACATAGCAGGAACTGTAAGTGTGCACCACCACACTCAATTTGTTTCTCTGTTCTTTCAGTGAAAGATCAGATGTATGAAAAGAAAGGACGTGTGGAAAATAAAAGAAGTCACTCATTCACAGCCAAAACCATTGCTTTGTAGTCTGAGGAGCTTACTACTCCCTGGTATCTGGTCTAATGTAGTTGGATATACTTTTTCTTTCTATTGAAGAAATCCAAAGTGATTTTTTTTCTTCTTGTGGACCCTTCCTCCCCTCCTTCTTCTGGTTCTTTAGAGGTCATCATTTCTGAGAGGAAATTAGGACTCATTGGGGGTCATGAATCATAGATGAGGAGGGAGGACACAGAAATCCGAGAGGGGACCAGCTATTAACCCATCGGTTATAAACGATTTTTAAGGGCCATTTATTAACTTCCCATGGGAAGAGTTGGGCAAAGTCCCTTAAGGCAATGCCACTCTTACCCAGTCATCTTTTTGTCCTGTTAAACTGGAGCTCAGAGGAATTATAAACTGTGCCAAGTTTTGCACTGAAAGTTAGTAACAGAGTTTAAACTCTGCTCTTCTACCTCTTAGTTCAGTGTCCCTTTAAGCCACATTATTGTACCTCTACTGAACGCCAAAAACTAAGTAAATTACATTTGCTGTGTAACTCAAACTTTGATTTTAAGGAAAAAAAAATGTATCGTAAAACAATCAAAGCAAACTCTGTTTCCTTTTCATCTTTCGTGCCTTTGTCCTTTTTCCCCAGGTTGGTAACTTTGACCTTCCCGTTTTAGTATTCTACAGGGTGTTACACTAGGCTTGGAATTGAAAGAACATTTCAGGCTCCAGAGATATGAAAAAGATTGCTGAATACAAACTTCCCCCAAGTTTTTAAGATATAAAAATTATAAAAATATAAATATAGTTATAAATAAACATAAAATCTACTTTATATTTTATTTTCATTGCTGGAATTTTGCTTTTAAAGATGGTAGAGTGGGGCCAAGAGTAAAACTCCTACTGAGGTAAATTTTGATCTTTTCTACTGTGACTCACAGTAAGAAATACATTTTATATTACTACTCAGCCTATCTATGCATACACACGTGTGTGTATATATCTGCGTGTGCATGTGAATATATTAAAACATGAAAGGTGACATGAAATAATACCTATGTGATAAAACAACACATTTTACATGAAATACGGTTTTATTAATATTTAAATACTACAAGATGTGTCACACTGTTTATTCTACTCTAGTTCATTTTTTAAAAAAGCTAAACAAAGCTCCATAAATTAACCAAAGCAATTTGGATAAATATTTTAATCTCCTATTTAATTTTGCTTGTAAAAATACAGAAAGGTCAGGTGGCAGTGAATTTTCTCTGGTTTAAGCCTTGGATGTAAGACGGAGTGATTTGCCATTCAAATGCCAAGGGTATGGTGAGAAATCCATCCCTAATTTCTTTTTTGGCCTTCAAATTTCCTGAAATGTAGTCTTGAGCAATGGCTCAATCCCTCTTACCTTGCATCACACGTGTTAAGTGAGGGGGTGAGTCTACGTGACTCTCGTGATCCCTCTCAGCTTCGAAGGTCTGTGATTCCTTGGTATTTTTTTTATTTACTACCTGGGTACTTGTGAAATGTAGTCCCTCAAATGTAGTCTTGGCATACACTAAGGAATTCTAGAACCACAAATATATTCCTCTTGAAGTTTCTCTAAAATGTTGACAGACGTGAAAGTGCGCATTATTGAATGCTTAGTTCTTACATTTGCATTCAGATCTGTTGTTTCAATGGGGACATTTTATAAAATAAAAATTTGTTGCCACTGTTCTTGGAATTCTCCCGGTTCTGCAGGAGATTTAATTGGCTCAAGCACTGTATTATTTTTTTTTTTTTTTTTTTTTGGCTGGGGCTGGGTTTGAACCCACGACCTCTGGCATATGGGGCTGGCACCCTACTCACTGAGCCACAGGCACCGCCCCGAGCACTGTATTCTTATATGCACTTTGGTTTGGGGAAGCTTAGCCATTGTTAACATTAGGGTATCCCAGAGGGGGGGGGTCCAGTTTTTCATTGTCATAACATTATGACAGCAGTGCCTGTATTTGTGGAGAGGTGGGGGGAATCACAGTGGTAGCAAAGCCAGCACCAACATATATTGTGCACATTTCCCACAGGCACAGGATGAATTTTGAGTAAGTTTAGTAAAAGTGATCGGGGTGATTGCCTGAAGTGAACAAGTGAACCACCTTATTAGTTATGTAGCTCCGTTGCCAAAAAGGTGAATTGTTTTTATCTTTTCTCCATATATGGCTGTGTGAATGTCTGAGTCCATGAATTGGTCAAAGAAGTGAATCCATTGAGAGAGAGCACTCAGGGACATGGCACTCGTGTAGATCTGGGAAGTTTAGCAATCAGTGTGGGCTTAGGAAATCTTTATCCTTTCAGTCCAAAAGCATCTAAACTCAAGTTTTTGCACAACATATTTTCATAGAACAAAGCCAGTGTGTTCATTTACAGTGAGAAACACAACTGCCATATGGCCTGGGATATTTACATACGCATGACCTGTGTGCACGCTCACCGCTGGCCGCCTGTGATGGAAGCCAAATGATGATCAGCAGGGTGTTGGGTGAGCTCTAAATTCCAGCAAGGGGTGGTAGTTACACAGGTGGAATATTTAATGCCATTGAGCCAAGACAGTCCATGTGTCCATTTCAGAAAAAAAGAGTTGGAATGCTCAGAGCCCATTTTCCCTCTAAACAGCACAAGGATGCTGGGAATCTCATCTCCCCTTCAGCACTGCTGGGAAGCATAGTGATGATACACACCTCGCAGTGTCCGGAGTATTAGCAAAAGGCTCATCAAATGGCTATTCTAACCTTTGTGACCGGCTTTTGTGTCTCACCAAGTACTTTTCTTCACTTCTAAATGATATTTTCTTTCTCTTTTCTATTATGCAGGTCATGATTATAATTGCAGAATTTGGAAATTCAGAAAACCACACACACAAAAAAAGACAAAGTAACCATAACCCCCCTACATAGGGAATACAAAGCTCTTGTTGGCATGTAGCACAGTAGACCCTCCATAGTTGACCAGCTCCTTAAGTTGACCTAATTTTTATAGACTGGACATGCACCACATGTACCCATCAGTACAGTAGGCCTGGTTCCTTATGTTGATCACCTCCATGTGTTGACCAGTTTGTTATAGTTTCTTAGGTGCTGGTCAATTTCCAGAGGTTCTACTGTATATACTATTCTCCAAAATGTGGCTCAGTGTGGAATACCATTCTCTAACATGGAAGGATATAACTTATTTGATACCAGTAAAAGCATCTCTGTATTCACCCTTCCTATGAGAGCTAACCTAATTCATCTGCCCATCTAAAAAGATATCATATTGTATGGGAAGCCCGCACACTGTACTCCAAGCTTGAATCATTGTACACAGTTATGACTCAATAAAAAATAATTAAAAAGAAATAACAAAAATAAAAAGATATCATAATTTAATTCTATTTGGTCCATCTTTGGCTGAGGGAAAAAAAAACAATGAGAAATAAAATCTCTGGATAGGATCTTCCAGTTACATTAAACCAGATAGGTAAGTAGAAGGCCAGAATTAGTCTGTGGGGGGAGAAAAGTGTGGTATTGGTGTTGGCAGCATAGCTCTTGGTAGCTTGGATGTCAGGTCGGCAGACTAGGAGGGAGGTAGGGAAGGAGTTGGGGGAGGGTGGATAGAGGTGGGGAATGGAAAAGAGGACAAGGGAGGTGTTTAGCTTTCATTTGCAAGCGTGATACCCGCTGCTTTGTTTATGGATTTGATGCTATTCATACAGGCTTTGCAATATTAATTTTTAATTTATGATGCTCATTAGGAGACACTTAAAACAGAACAATTATCATTTATCTTGATATATTATTTACTAGGACTGACTGTCATGGTTAGGGGCCCATGATTAGTGAGAGGGGACTCAGGAAGAACTTCTAGAATGTGGTGGGATAAAAGGATGGGAACTTAGAAAGCAGTTGTCAGAACCCAAGGCCCAAAGTTCTGATGTGGAAGCAAAAGCCACACTATCCCTAATCAAGACTCAGGAGGCTCTCTCCAAGACAAGCCTGGAATAGTACTTAATGAACCTGCAGGATCATATTAATGAGACTCTCTGTTAGGCCACCAGCTCATCAATTATTCATTCAGCTGCATTCCTGATACTTTGCTATCTTCTTCTTCTTTTTGCAACCGTGGGTGTGATTACTTTTTTTAACCCTCCGTTTCCTTTCCTGGAGTGTAAACAAAGACTTTTGTGCTATGCTTTCCTTCTGTACAAACATCAGCTCTTCTCAGTATTTAGTGGGATATCAAGCATGATAATGGAAGTCTGCCATAGCGAGAGTTTGACTTCTGAGAGTGTCAGAGAACTGGGGCACCCCCGACTTTGTGCCTTCTTCATGCTCTGGGCCTATCTCTATCTTTTGCTTCTGGTCACACTGTGTTATAATTATCTATCTACATGTGATTCTTCTATGTCAGACTATGGGTTCCTAGAGAATGTTGGCTATGAAACAGACGCTCACTGAACAGGGAAATGAGTGAATGAATAAATGAATGCATGTGGGTACGCAGTCCGGCCTGATACTCAGCTCTGTCTCCCTCCAGTCAAGAAGGCTGTGAGAGGGAGGCCTCAGAACTGCCTGTATGTTCCAGAGGAAACCAAATGAAACTGAACAAAACAGAGTTTTGCATTTAAAATCTGAGTCACGCAGGTAAAGATATATTTGCAGGCTTGATGCAAAATACCAAGTCCATGTGGTTTCTAGTTCTACATAAGCTTATTTTAATTTCTCTTCCTTTCGTTCTTTTCACTTTTTTTTTCATTGTTGGAAATTCATTGAGGGTCCAGAGAACCAGGTTACACTGATTGCATTTATTAGGTAAAGTCCCTCTTATAATTGTTTCCCACCTCCAAGAGGTGTGTCACACATCACAATCCCCCCACTCCCCACCGTGTACTAGGTCACAATTGTCCTCATATCAGAATTAGGTACATTGGATTCTTGCTCCTCCATTCTTGTGATGCTTTACTAAGAAGAATGTGTTTCAACTCCATCCAGGTTAATACAAAAGATGTAAAGTCACCATCTTTTTAGTGGCTGAATAGTATTTCATGGTATACATATACCACAGCTCATTAAGCAATTCCTGGGTTGGTGGGCATTTAGGCTGTTTCCACATTTTGGCAATTGTAAATTGAGCTGTGATGAACAGTCTAGTGCAAGTATTCTTATGGTAAAAGGATTTTTTTCTTCTGGGTAAATGCCCAGTAATGGGATTGCAGGATCAAATGGGAGGTCTAGTTTGAGTTCCTTGTGGATTCTCCATACTTCCTTCCAAAAAGGTTGTATTAGTTTGCAGTCTCACCATCAGTGTAAAAGTGTTCCCTTCTTTTCACATCAACGCCAGCATCTGCAGCTTTGAGATTTTGTGATGTGGGCCATTCTCACTGGGGTTAGGTGACATCTTAGGGTGGTTTTGATTTGCACTTCTCTGATAATTAGGGTTGATGAGCATTTTTTCATATGTTTGTTAGCCATTGTCTGTCTTCCTTAGAGAAATTTCTATTCATCTCTCTTGCCCATTGATATAAGAGATTGTTGGCTTTTTTAATGCTGATTAATATGTCTGATTCATAATATGCAAATATCTTACTTCAGAAAGTTCATCAAGATCAGATCATGTTCTCTCTTATATGAAAACACAATTTTGTGCCTAGAACTATGTCTGATTGAGGTATATAATTTCTTTAAAAAATGAAAAGACATTGTTTTTTTTTCATTTCATCAATGTCTTTTCATTTTTTAAGAAATTATATACCACAATCGGCCATACTTTTAGGCACAAAATTGTGTTTTCATATAAGAGAGAACAAGATCTGATGCTGATGAACTTTCTGAAATGAAGTTCAGCAAACCTAAGTGTGAATGAGCTTTGGTGCAGTGGAATGGAGGCTGGGCTTGTGCTGAACTTGTTACTTCAGTTCACTCACTCAACACCAACTAAAAAGCTCAGCAAACAAGTTTCCATTCTTCAGGAAGTGAATTGCTAGAGCCTGTGATGCTGACCAATGTCTTTACCCTTCATAGGTAGTGAGGATAAGGAAAGGGAAGGACTGGAAGTGTTTTTGTTTGCCCTGGACAGGTAGGATGAGGGCCACCATAGATGGAACTACCTGACAGGCAGATTGATAAGATGAGGTGAGGCAGAAATCAGTATGAAGAAATGTTTTGACATTCTACTACTTAGCAATTTCCCCAAACAGTTAGGACTTATTTGACTATTTAGTAGTAGAGAAGAGAGTAAGGACCTAAATTCTTTGAAAGAATAAAGAGAAATAAGAATACAAAAACAATTCCTTAGTTTTGGCAGGTAGACTGCAAAGCCAAAAGCGAACAGAGACTTTTGCCAAATGATTTCTAATTTATGAAATCTAAACTAGTCATAGTTCCATGGGATCATATTTTGAGAAATATCATCTGGAAGTTCTCTCCATAGACCTTTAAGTTAGCTCTTCTCAGTGAGTTGTACTGAGAGTGGGTCACAGGTGTACTTACGCTACTGCTGTCCTTACTCCTGGGGGGCAGTTGGCTGGGCTAGGATGGTTGAGACCCTCAGACTAGATGCCCTGGATCAAGAGAAGCCTTATCCATTTATCCCATGTCCTGATTCCAAAATTCATGCCCTGCATTTAGCTTCTCTGAAATCAGAATGTGTTTTCCTAGCAGTATTTTGCAATCACTTTCGGCCAGGTGGCAGTGATGCCTGCACAGGCCAAAACCTGGTTCGTGCTGTTCATGTTGTCCCAACTTCAGCTGAGGGATGTGCCTTGTACTGCTTGCCTTGGGTTGAGTTTCTCTTAAAATGTCTTCAATAAAATAGACTATGATTCGGCATTGAAACAAAAACAGTTATTGTGTACAGAAAAAGGCAGGAAAACAAGCCATAGCTATAAATGTGATGTTGATAAAGTAAAATATGTCACAGAAGAGATGAACAATCAAATGCTTTGTGAATTTGCAGGAAAGAAATATGCCCACCAATGGAAAAACCTATCATAAGCCAAGGTTTGCAATTAAAGCTTGGAGACACTGTTTTCTTTCTTAGTGATATGGAAAATAATGATTCGTCTTTCCGTGGATAGATATTTAGCTTCTAATCATTTTCTGTGTGTGCCAGGGTATGAAACATATTGAGAACCTTGGCTGTAAATTCATAGATTAATTTTTCTCCTCATTCTAGCTTTCTGGTAAAGAAATAATTTGAATTCAACTTAAAACTTTTCAATTATTAGAATAGCAGTATTGACTATGTTAAAGAAGAGTTAGCCTTGACATGGATCTACTCTTTCTTATATACAGTATTCATTTTCACCTAATTTCAGTTTAGCTTTCTTTGCTAAAGAAGGAATTGAACTGCTGGTCTTTGAAATAGTTTAAACCCAGGCAATTTCCATAAGCAGTGAGCACTGGGGACAGCTTTGCCATTCTAAGTGAGAACAAGGGGAAGCTCTCAGAGCATTAGCGTCAATAGGTCCCTTCTGTATTATCTATGATATGTGTATCTGTAGTACTTGCTTTATACTGACTGCATGCATTTCAACAGGACACAACCTCTCTTCTTTTTTGGTGACATAATTAGAGGCTGGCCTCTGTCACTGGCTTCTTCATCAACATGAATGGGTCATTCTGAAGATACAACTATAGGATATAAATTAGAAAATCACATAACCTTAGGTAGAAACAATTTTGAGATGATTTAGTTCAACTCTTATTTTAAAGGTAAGTAAACTAAAGCTCAAAGAAATGAAATGGCTACCTGGGATCTCACAGCTCATTTGTGGCAGTAATTAGGCTTCTGCCCCAGGTGCGGTGTCCCCACATCATCACACATGGACCCTGCAAGGCAAATTTTCACATAACATGTTAGGACTTTTTGTATATTTTGGTTATTTATAAAGCTTTATTAGGTTCTGTTCTTCAAAATCTTTGTCCTGTTAGAACCAATACGCATTTACTAAAATTTCACAACTGGTTAATAACTTAATCCTGGGTTTAAAATACACTCTTCCATCTTAGAAGTGTTTTTACTCCTAAGTAATTATGATATTGATGATTTTCACTGTTCATCCTTTAATCTTGTCCCTATTTTTCCAATAAAAAAGTGTTAACCAGTCTCTCTTGGATTTAAAAATGCATCAGTATGACTCTAACCAGAGAGATAGGGATGGGGAGAGGAGGTAGCAAAAACCCTTTTTTCTCCTCCCTATTCCACTTCCTCCAATGGAACTGACAATACATTGCAGAGGCCTACTAAACTGATGGACACCTGCTTGGCAGAATGGGCCATCTCAACGACTCATTTAAGGGCTTGTGAAGAAAGGCCAGAGAGGACTCACCAATGTATCTTTGTATACATCAAAATGAGATTGACTCTGCCTTGTTTTTTCCTGTTTTACAGCAGATGAGTCTTGAAAACCAAAATTGAAAGGAATATATTTCCAGTGTGTGGTGTGGGTATGTATGTTTTTAAGTGCCTGTGATACAACCTGTGTGTCCACACAGAGACATACACATTTAAATACTTAACACACGACATAGAGTTTTCTTCTCCCACAAAGATCTTAAAGTTTAATAATACCATTGTCCAGTATTTCCACAAAGGCCCAAGTTAAGCATGTCCCTTCTCTATATAGAATTTTACATTTCCTTGGAATACAGTAGAACCTTTGTAAGTTGACCACCCAAGGAACCACAACAAACTGGTCAACATAAGGAGGTGGTCAACATAAGGAACTAGGCCTCTGTACTGATATGTACATGTGGTGAATGTCTGGTCTATGAAAATGAGGTCAACTTAAGGCAGTGGTTAATGTAGGTAAGCAGTCAATTATGGAGGTTCTACCGTACTTGTTCTCAAAATTAACTTCATCTTGGTTGTATAGTTTATCTAGAGTAAATATGAAGTATATTTTCAAATAAAACTATGAAAATAAAAAAAGAACTTAAAAAGAAAGAAAACAAGGAAAGCAAGGGTGAAGAAAAAGGGAGAAATTCTCTTCCCTGAAATCAAAAAGAATGTATATGATTTAATCTAAGGGCCTTTTAAAACCACATCTGAAAGCCTAGTACTTGGAAAGATAATACATGTGGGATATTGTGCTGAAACCATAGCCTGAATCATTAGGAAAAGAAATGTTAACACTATGTATATTAAAAATCTGCCTCTTGACAATCTATAGAGAAGTGTTATTAGAATGAACAATTGTATAAAAGTGATTATGTGCAAACTTCCATTCAAAATAGAAATACCTTATTTTACTTGACTCTACCTATGACTAATTTACATAAAGAGATGCTTTGCTAGATTTATTTTTATTTTTTTCAAAAATGTTTGTTGATGTTTTAAAAATCTTCAGGAAGGTCATTCATATGGGATGTGGCCCTGAGCCCTGGAGTGAGCATGAGAGTAGAGGTGAGGTGGCGTGATGTTTAATCCCTGACAGGGACTTAAATGGGCACCTTACACAGCCAGCCCCAGGGTGGGCAGTTCTGGGCCTGTGCGTCCCAAAATGTGAAAGGACCAGCTGAGATCATTGCTCTCATTGCTTCTAGCTTCAACATTCTGCAGTTCGTCTGCTTATCTTGCCTGATTAAATCTGTCAGGAACCTTTAGCCTGAATGAAGGTGGAAAATAGCCATTAGTTCATAAGAACAAATTTTAATGCAAAAGTTTTTAAAAATTTTCTTACCATTAAAAGCCTGTTTTGGCCTCAAGTATCAGCATATACATTTGCAAAGAAAACAAATTTGTCAACTCTTATAATCTAGTCATTAGCAGGCCATTGTACTTTCCAAATGCCATTTGGAACCATTCTCTCTCCATAAAATGAAGCATCAAAGTTGAATGCCCACTTAGACTTGCTCCCTTTAGCTCTCATGTCTTAGTCACTTAAAGAAAAATGCTTCTGAATAACACAGGTATTTTTTCCTTCTGATTCTTTTTCTTACAAAATTCAGTTTCCTGGACAGCTTCTAGAGGGAAAATTCAATCACGAGATGTTACCATAGAAGAGGGCACCATGCTACTTTTAATATTAGCCTTTTAAAATCCAGGTAAGGTCATCTAACTTTTCTGATTTTTGCTTAGGGAGAACTACCACCTCCCTTAAAAAAAATTATATATATATGTATATATATATATATATATAATTTTATCTTGTTGGCCAGTAATTGACTTTGTCCCTTTTTTCATTTATTTCCCTGTCTCCTGGTTGTAGCATCTTCTCCCTGGAGTCTCAGGTTAGAAGTTTTCCCTTTTGTGAAACCATGACAGGTGCCTAATTGAATGATGAATGTCCCTTTATTACTCTGTAATTGAACTGCCAGCTTTTTGATTGGTTTGTAGAGATGCTCCCCCCTCATCAGGCACTGCAGGGGGCTTGGTAGTTGGCAGTCTGGTCCTACACTCCATCTGTCTAATCCCATCTAGCCCCCACTTACTTTTTGGGGGGTGTTGATAGAGGTAGGGAAGAAGGGGGAGGGAAGTCATAATAAATTATGCTAATTCAATGTGGCTCTGACAATGAGAGGATCCTATTGTTCCATGCATCTTGGGGGTAAATGCTTCGAGACATTTTGTCGTCATGGGTGCCTAGCCTGACAGGCCCAGGATGAAGATTAATGGGCCTCACCTGAGTGACAGAACAGGGGATTGTGGGGAAGAGAGGGTCATTCATCATACTCTGACAGGTGTCATTCAATCCGACAGCAGCCCCACCATCACCCAGCTAGCAGTTCCATTTTTCTGCCAGTTAAGCAAGGAGTTTAATAACATCCCCAGAATTAAAACTCATTCTTTGTAGCAGGTCTGGCAGCTGAAAATAAGAAAATCAATTCTTCACATGTTACAGCACAGTTAACTGACTGGGGCTTTGACTCTAATTTAGTCTTTGGGCTGCATTTCAAGCAAAGAGCTTTTTGTAAGACATCATCTGTTACAATTTATCCATAGCAATAACTTGGGGGGTGTTATTTTTGTGGGTGCATCAAAGATGCAGGTTTCCATACCCAGTGTCATTTTACCCACTGCTTGCTGAAGCCCAGCCCTGCGGTGGCTGGTTCTCTGTTACTTTATCCTCATTAACAATGTTTACTGCTTCTTTCTTCATTAATATTGATCTCCTCCCCCAACTAACAGGAACAATAAGACAGACACTAATTTGAAACATTTGGTATCATTAAACTGTTTGGATTTCAGGTTTCAGGGATCTTGGAAGGCAGAGAAAATGGCTTAAAGATTAAAAGGACGAGTTAAACCTTGGTGCTTTATTGTGACCCAGTGAATGGTGAAAGTAGGTTGGGAGGTACAGGGGACTGCAAAACAAGACTGTGGATTTCTTTTGTCCCTCTTCTCCTCTGGAGGCGTTTATTTCTCCACCTTCACGAATCTTGGCTATTTGTGCTTATTGTTAGTTTTGACCATTAAAATGTGACAGAAGTGATGCTGTGTAAGTTTGAAGCCTGAGGCTTATGAAAGCAACACTCTCTGATTTTACTCTTTGTGAAATCTGCCACTGCATAAGATGTCAGTCAACCATGCTGCGAGGAAGCCCAAACTAGCTACATGGGAAAAGAGGTGACGTGGAGCTGCACTGAGCCACCAGACATACAAGCAATGTATTCCTGGATTTTCCAGCTCATTTCAGCAGCCAGCTGGATGCAGCCACATGGAAGCCATACTGGACATTAGAACATGGCTGACACCATGTGCAACAGAAGAACTGCCCTACAGAGCACTGCCTAAATTTCTAGCCCACAGAATTATGAGTTAATAAAAAGGTCATAGTTTAAAGCCGTTACACGCTGGGGTTGTTTGCTATATAAACAATGAATAAACAAAACAATGAAGATGAGATGATAGTGACACGGTTCACGGGGGCCAGGTATGCAGCTATTTTCCTGCGATATTGATGAGGAAATGCTTTGGTTTTGGAGGCCATATTGTTACCTTTAAATCTCTCTGTTTGAATAACTTCGCTGTCTCTGGCTATGCCTTTTCTTCTATAGTACAGAATAGTTTTACAGTTGAAAAACTGAAAAGAGGTGTAGGGGAGTGTCGAGTGGGGTGGTTGAGAGAATCTGTGTTTTTGGCAAACAAGGAATTGTCACATGATTTCTATACTTTTAATCCCATTTTTCTCATTTTATATAGCTAGGATCCAAGAAGATATCCTTGAAAAATAAATTCCAAAATTGGAGTATTTAGTCTGTGGTACAATGCTGAACATGGTTAAAGGGTTGTGAGTTATATACACCAATTAAACTAACCAGATCACTGATTGTCTTCACAGGGTGTCATGAAGACACAGCACATATAGAAAATTAAGTATTTTCTTGTGATTAAATTTGATCCTCAACAGTAATCAGATCAGCTAAAGGCTTTGGTAAAATAATCTACTGGATCATCAAAACAAAAAATCATCCTAGCCTTGGTGCCTTCAGAGAGACAGACACCAGCATCATAATTCTTTAGATTTCTGAGAAGTTATTTCAGAAAGAACTGGCACAAAAATTTGATGTGAGGGATAGCTATTTGTTTAAAGAGAGTGTCTATAAAGCCATGTGTTACAAGTACACAGATGGGATGCAGTAACTGTTTTGGATTTTCCAAATCCAAAAGCTATGGATGTTCATTACAGCAGAATATCTGAAGCTTGAGAAGAAGAGAAAAATTACATAGGACAATTGCATCTGGAGGAAGGTCTTGAGCCATGGTTAATTCCCAGGAATCAAATAAAAGTAAAGATCACCATTATAATTTTTTAATAATTATTCATACAACAGAACTTTTTCTTTCCTTAAGAACATCCTTCGAAACAAACATCTGCAACTTTAGTCATTAGGTTCAAATGCAGTGTCTTGAAAACAGTAAGTACTACTTGCTCAAAGACTCTTTAAAGAGGGCCATTATAGCTGAACACTGTCTCTGTGGTGTTGGGTGAGCTGCCTGTATTGGCCTTGCCTCCTTAAGAATCTCTGCTGTCCTTCATTTTACGTTGACCTTCAGACTCACGTGTCTGTTTAGAGTCAATATCTCCTGATCCCTAAACACTTGTACTGCAACCTGGTGATTTAATCACATCTCCTTAGCATCTTCCATGGCTCTTTTCCTGCCTCAGATCTTACTACTTCATTTTAGCACCAGTATTGTAAAGGCACTCCATCTTGATATCCTGCCTTTGGAATAACTGGTGGAACATGGAAGATTCACTATTTCTGTCTTTTCACTGAGCCTGAAAACCAAGAATTAATTATAAAAACACATTATCAACTTCTACTCATCTTTGAGCAACCAGAATGATTGGTTCATTTTAAAGCAACTGGGGTGATGCTCTAATAGAAAGCATAGTACATTAATTTACGGTTTATAAGGTAGCAGAGAGCCTGCACATAACAGGCACTCAAGAAATGATTATGAATAAATACTAAGAAATCAACCCATAATTATCAGCTGTGTACTGACTGTAGCAGTTAGGAGTTTGCATAGTATAAAAAAGGTAAATTCACGGAGTTCTAAAAATGTAGTTTGGACTAGGCAATTCTAATTCTCTTCCCTGAATCTATGGATTTTTTTAGTGTTGCTGTTTGCTTGTTTATTTACAATCAAGTACCACACTCTACCAACTAAATTATAGTTTGGAGATAGAATTTTGGATTAAGAGTCAGAAAAGTCCAGAAATAAACCCACACACACAATGGTCAAATGATCTTTGACAAGGCCCAAAAATATACAATAGGGAAAGGAAATTATTTTTTAAAAATGACATGGGGCAAACTGGACAACCACATGCAAAAGAGTCAAGTTCTACCTTTATCTTACACAATACATAAAAAGCAACTCGAAGTGGATAAAAGACTTCACTATGAGACCCTAAAGGATAAAACTTTCAGAAGAAAAAAGGAAAAGCCCATTAACGTTGGCCTTGACAATGATTTTTTAGATATGATGCTAACAAAACAGGCAACAAAAGCAAAAAATAGACAAGTGGGATTACATCACACTAAAAAGCTTCTGCACAGCAAAGGAAACAATCAACAAAATGAAAAGGCAACCTAAAGATGGAGAGGAATATTTGCAAACCAAAGATATGGTAAAGGGCTAATAGCCAATGTATGTAAGGAAATCCATAAGTCAGTAGCAAAAACCACATAACCCAATTAAAACAATGAGCAAAGAAACTGAATAGACAGAAGATGTGCAAGTGGCCCAGAGGTGAATGAAAAGGTGGTCAACATCACTAATTATCGGAAAAAGGAAAATCAAAATTATAGTGCGCTATCACCTCACATCAGTTAGGATGGCTATTAGCAAAAGGGCAAAAAGATGAGGAGGATGTTCAGAAAGGGGAACCCTGTGCACTCTTCCTAGAAATGTAAATGAGAATAGCTTCCATTAAAAAAGGATGGAAGTTTCTAACATAAATTAAAAATTAAGGTTATCACATGATCTAGCAATCCCACTTCTATGTACATAACCAAAGGAATAGAAATCAAGATTTTAAAAATGTATCTGGATTCCCATGTTCATTTTTGCATTATTCACGACAGCCAAAACATGAAATGATCAAATGTCCATCAATGTATGGAAAGATGAAGAAAATGTGGCATACATATACAAGGTCTGACAGTTAAGTTGTGAACTCGTCTTAGAAAAAGTGCTACTTAGCTCATTGCTGAATATCAATACAGTCATCAGATAGCCAAGGAGAGTACTCCAAAGGCGGCCGTAGTGATATTCAGCAATGAAGTATGCAACACTTTTCTAGGATGAGCTAATGAACTTAATTGCTCAACCTTGTATACATAAAATGGAATATTACTCAGCCTTGAAAAAAGACATGCTGCTATTGACAACATAGATGACTCTCCTAAGTGAAATAAGCTAGACACAGAAGGACAAATACTGCACAATATCAATTATATGAGAAATCAAAAATAGTCAAGTTCATCAGAAGCAGAGAATAGAATGGTGTTTGTCAGGGCAGAGGGGGGAGAAACACAGAAGTATTGATCAAAGGGTATGAACTGTCAGTTATGCAAGATGAGTAAGTTTTATATTTCAACTATACAATATAGTGCCTATCATTTATAATATTGTATATTATGCTTAAAAATTTGCTTAAAGGATAGATCTTATATTAAGGGTTCATATGACAACAATAATAATAAAAACAAGAGGGTGAGAGGAAAATTTTTGAGGGGATGTTGTGTGTATGGCATTGGTTGTGGTGATGATTTCATGGGTATATACTTACTAATATCTCCAAACTCATCAAGTTGTGTACTTTAAATATATACAGCTTTTTGTCTATCTATGATACTTCAATCAGCGGTTTTAAAGAAATGCTGGTAACACTTGGATTGACTACACTCAGAGTCATGCAAAACTGAATTATGTATTATTTAGTGATATAGTCATCAGTGGAAAATTAAAACTAAAAGCAAATGAATTATCAACAAACAAAAAAGAGTCAGAAGACTTGGACTTTAGTCACACAGTCTCTGTCACAGAGGAGGTAACTCTGCGCAAATTGCTTCACATCTGTAGCCCAGACAAACCTTGTCCATAAACATCTGTTCTGTGACATCTTTACATGTGGCCCCAGTTTTTCTCAATAATAGAAAATTCAAATTGGGTTTTGCAGACGATAATGCACATTGTCTCTGGAAGCAGAATCCGTACCAATAAAGTCAGAATTTCTGGAGAACAGACGATGAAGAAGAAAAGGGGAATTGAAAAAGGATGGAAAACAGGAGGAAAGATAAAAAACAAGTCCCTCAGCATCAGAGGTGACGAGGCTAGGAGAGAGCAGGACTCGTGGAATCTGACAGCTTGAGCAAAATTCAAAACCTGAGGATGACAAATATGAATGCTAAGGCCACCCAAACCACAGGTGTGCTGATGACCTTCTCTTTGCTGGACAGAAGAGAGCGAATAACCAACCCATTACCAAGATCCACTCGAGCCGATGGCACTGGTGTGAGATGCAGTTTCCATGCAGGGAAGCCCAGTCAGAGGCGCAGTATTCCAGCGGGGGGGAGTCTGATGTCAGGGAGGTGGATTCCATCCGACTTACAGCTGCACCAAAGCCTGACTTTGGCAGCAATTCCTGGGATATAATTTTATAAACAGTCTTTTCTTTCCAGACTTGCAATGTGAATTTAGACCTCAGCGCAGATTCTGTCTCACATCTTTATTTTGTGTCATCACATTCTAATCCGATGACAAACAGTTGGTCGGAGATTTCAGTATATTACTATATTAGTGCAATTTATGTCCTGTGTGGAAGTTGATGATGTGTAAAGACTGCACCGTGGACTCGCCTGGATTCTAATCCAGCACCTAAATGGATAGTGTTGCTTTGGTGATCACAACAGCACTTTGTTACGAAATCACAGGGTTAGTTTGTGGTACTGGCTCACCGGACAGCACTGGCAGCAATATTAATCACATTTCCCCAAACTGGGCCAAAGCCCTGCAATTCACCTTGGAATAATCACTCTTATAATGTCACCTCTAATCCTGCCATTTCTGCTTGATAAGGTTTAAAGAAACATTATTTTAAAATGTATGCTCTATCTTCAATAAGCAAGATAAATAATAGAGTGGAGTAGATCCAGTGGAGATGACTACCCAAGTGACTCATAAGGAAGGGGAACACTGCCTCGCCAAGAAGACCGGGGCCAGACTTACCCTGCTTCGTGAGGGCTGCAGAGCTGGATGGCAAACCCATTAGCCTGGTGCATACCCAGTCCAAGTCTCTTTCAGTTGTTTTTTTAAGAAAAAATTTCCACCACTTGAAAGCAAAGCAGTTTCTTGGCACATCCCAGAAGGAGAAGGCCTTAAACAGATGAGCTCAAGAAGAATAGAAAGTAAATCAATTTCCATTTTCACAAGCCTGAGTCTGCTCATTTTCAGAGAGGACGAATCATGCAGAAAATAGTGCCAAATTACGCACAGAAAAGACAACTGATCTCCAAAGTTGTCATGCTCAGGACCGCATCTGGCTAGAGGTGGCTGGACCTGGAAGAGCTATCAGTGCGAGGTCTTCATGCCTCAGGGACCCAGGTCTCACCCTTGGCTCCCTGGCTTGCTGTGTTGATGGAGACAAGATGCTCTACCCCCGGGCAGCTGCCAGGCACTCTGCAGCACCTAGTAGGCATTTCTTGTGTGTCCTTGTTCCTGGCCTTTTGATCCTTGCTGAGATACAAGAGATCAAACATCATCATGTGATATTACATGAAGTCACTTCTCAGCTAACTCAACTATTTTTGCTGGTTTTAAAGCTTTTGCTATTCTTGCTAGATCAACAGATAATTTGTTCCTTTTCTGGAGAGGTGAGCATATGGATTGGGGAAGGATTATTTGCCAATTTTGTCAGAGTATTTTAAACACTTTTAAAAGGATGAGAAATAGGTGATGAGCCCTTTGGTCATGAGATATGACCTCGGTTCTCTCATCACGCTTAACAGACAGATGTTGCCTTACTAGGCTCTTCCTTTCCTTGAACACTGCTTATTGTTATTAGGGATGCCATGTCAGTTGAAGACCACCAGCAGAGCTAAGGGGTAATAGTACATTTTCTACAGGTGTCTGTCCATGTTCCTATCTCATTGAGCTTGCCTTCATAAAGATTATTTTATTTTCTTCACTAGAAGCATATCTAAGAGTAATATAACATGAGCCACAGGTACATTTAATATTCTAGTAAATACATCAAAAAATGAAGAGGAAATAGTGAAAACAATGTTAATAATACAGTTCAACTAATCTAATATATCGAAAATATCATTTCAATAGGTAATCTTCAAAAAACCCCTAGTGTATTTCACATTTGTTGTCTCCATGCTGTATATTATAGAAATCCAGTGTATATAACACAACTCCATTTGGAATGGACACATTCTATGTGCTCAGTAGCCACATGTGGCCAGTGGCCACGATGTTCAATAACACAGATCTACACTGAACACGACCGGATTTGGAGCATTCAGAAACAGTTATCAAGACTGTAGATGACATTTGTCAAGACACAAAATAAGAATATATAAAGCCAGTTGTCAGCAAGACTCATTCTTAGTCACATATTTAAACTATAAGGATGGCAAAAACCCATAGAGAAACCATAACTAATAGATTATTATTCTTCCTTTCAATGGTAGCACAGAAGTGTGTACCAAAAAAAAAAAAAATTACAACTGTGAAACATATTTCTTATGATTTCTGCCAAAATCATACTATTCAATTTTTTTAACTACATAAAATCCCTTGATGAGTAAGATCTAGATCAAAATTCCAAAATATTATCTCTAAGACATGAGGACAGTTGACATATACTTACAGTGTCTGGGTCATGGTTTCATTCCACGTATGGTAGTTCTTCCATGTAACAAACCATTTCCAATTTGTAGTTACTCTAACAAGAAGTAATTATTCTAATACTTTGATTTGGTTAGCAAATCAGAGCCCACGCTTTAACTTGAAAGGAAAAACAGGAAGATCCATTTAATTCTATTATTTGTAAGATGAGAGAGTTGGACAAGAATCGGGAGTTGGCAAACTTTTTCTGTAAAGAGTCAGAGAGTAAATATTTTACGTTTTGTGGGCCACACACTCTGCTATAAGACTCATTTCTGTTGCTGTAGTGGGAGAGCAGCCATAGAAAACATACAGTTGAAGGAGTGTGTCCAGGCCTGGCCCAGTGGCTGTGGTTTGATGATCACTGGACTAGATCAAGGACAACAGGCATGGGCTACTTATACTCCCTGTCTTCCTCAGTGGTACTGGCTTTCTGAGCACAGCATCCCACAGCCTGTCCGTGCAGCCTCACAGTCCTCCACAACAGTGCTCCAGACCACAACGACCAGCCACCTACAATTGGTGTGTGCATTGAAACAGATTTTTTGCCATCCCTGGATGATTTCTGGGGTCCTATGTATTTGAATGACTATCTTTTTTTAATGGGGATTTGCACTTTAATATTTGGGAGAAATAAAAGAGTACTGTCAAATATTTTTAAAAATCTTCAATGTCAAGCGAAAGGGATTTTTTTTTAGGAAACGTGGTGTTTGAGAAAGAAGGCCTAGGGTAGGCTGTAAGCGATCTTCTTACCTCAAGGTCAATCTGTTCTTAGCAGAAAGATTAAATCTCCTCATTGCAAGAGTGGGAATAGTGATGCCACAGGACAGAGTGTTGTTTGAGGGAGTGGTCTATTCTTACCAGCAGAGGCAATGCCACTTTGTAGGTCCATGGAAGGATCTTTCCGGAGACCTCAGGGTCAATTTGAAGATAAGGTTGTATGGAGATGGGGATAGACTTGGGAGACTATGCAAGGTGAGAATGATGGACAGTAGATATTCTAGAAATCACCAGAGATAATTAACTCTGTTATGGAAAAAAAGGATAATATTGCTTCTGTTTGTTAATGGAGAGTTCATAGGGCCTCATTTTTTTTCTCTTGAAAATTATAATTCTGATCCAGGGTTTATGAAAAAATAATTAGCACTTTTTTTGAGGGCTGTAGCTTTTCTCTGCTGATACTTTCATGCTCCGAATCACGCCTGTGGCTTAATTAATAAAAAACTGATTGCAATGAATGAGTAGGTTTAGCTATCTTATTCTGTTCCAAGGGTGGTTTTGTGGGACGTGGGTTACTGAGTGGGAAACAACAGTAACAACACTGGTAGTGGTAAGACCAGATCACTGCAGAGTCCTGGCACGGTAAAGCAGAATCACAGGGAATGTTTCATTTATGCCCAACATTGCACAGTGAAGCAAGTGAGGATGCTTAGCAAGTGATGGCTGAGACTAGAACCCGAATCTCACCTACAGCTAGGGTGTCCATGCTTTACTTTCTCTGCTGTTTGGCAAAAGGCTGGACTGTGGTGCCAGTTTTTCTTATACAGGCGACCCCTTTCTGCACCCCCATAGAAAGGCCTTATTATTATCCGCATTTAACACCTGGAGAAATAGGGTCACTTCATCAAGTGATGTGCCTTTGTGACGTGGCCAGCAAGCAGCAGAGCTAGAATTACAGTCCGGGTCTCTCTACTCCAAATCCAGATCTACTACAGTACATTTGGTGGGCATATTTAGCTAAAGTTTGACCTAATTCACCCACTAGCTAGTTAACTAGGCATTGGAAAATAGAACAGCAGTTGCTTTAGCGACTCCGAAACAAGCTGCTCCAATAGTGGTGGCCCTGTCTCATTCCTTCTGGTCTCTGGTGCAGGTAGAGTGATGGGTAGGAAACAGCCACAGACAAGCTGAGGCAAATAGGAGACACCTTTGGTCTTTAGATTCATGGGGTTAGATAAGAGCTAGAGGGCAAATAATAGAACTCCTTCCTCTTTACACACTAGGAACTTGATACTCCAACCCGTGAAGCTGGTTAGGGCTGAAGGCTAAAACAGTGAAGTCATGTTAGTTGGACAGTCTCAGTTCTTGATCCTATTAACTGCGTGGTTGCAGGCAGTTTGTTCTCAAAATATTTGCGTGGATATAGACTAAGGATTGTCCTCAGGAATGTTAATGCCCCTGAATTCCTAGCCTGGTCTCTGGACAGAGGGTCAGAGATCCTAGGGTTTAAAAAAAGTTCTCGGGGCAGAAAAGCAAAGTGCTGCTGTGGGGGTTTGACATGGGACATTGCCAGGGTTCATGGGAGGGCTCACGAGAGCTGTCACTGTCATCTGAGGGGGGCTAAGGGGGTGGCATGTGCCACAGTCTACTTCCTATCCCACTCACAGACACTTGTACTTGATAATAAGTCTACTCTGTCCCTGACTCCTCCTGAAATATCTACAGCCCCCACCACAGCTGCACCCAGGCTCATTAGTGACGCTGGTTATCTCCTCGCCCCCTCCTCAGGCTAGGTCATACTCACTCTCAGCCAAGAGAGTGGTTGGCTCCTGGGGTTCCCAGATCATCCTCCCCGAGGGGTCTAGTTCTTGGTGCCTAACTTTTGTCAGATGACAGTTGTTACAATTGCCCTTCCACTGATCTTTGAGTCACGACAGCACCCAGAGGTAGTTCACTGGTGTGAAAAGCCCAGGGGGATGAGGCAGTAATCATAGCTCACGTGCAGAGGTCATCACACTGTGTCTCCACGCGACAATGTTCCTCACCCTTCGCACCCTCCTTCCTGCCGTGACCTAGAACCTCTAGCCCACAGAGACACACAGACTCGAAAGGCAGGTCGCTGGGAGAGTATGGTCTGGCATATTCTGGCTACCAGGGGAATTGTATCATAGATGAAAAGTGCAGATTATTTGCACATATTACACCCCTGTGCATGGTGCTCTGACCCTACAAGTTGGGAAGCCAGAGCTGGCACCTCAGTAGAAACTGTAACAGGACAGTCCAGCGTTCTATCAGGTCACTTGCTTCCAGCTGGTGCCAACCGTGGCAGCGTCAGTGGATCCCATGCTCTGATGCTCATCTGTTCATTTTTGAATCTCCTCTACTGCATAGGGACAAGCTTTGGTCAATAATCACCAAATAAAGGACAAATCATTATCTCAGTTAGTGTAGTGAAAATATGTGCCACTTTGAGAGGTTGTAATACGAGATTTTGACCTGCCAGGGAGTTCAGGGAGCCTTCCCTGGGAAGGGGACTGATAATTGTGCTGCCACTTGGAGAAGGTCTAGAAGTTAACTGGGTGAAGAAGAGAGGGAACGAATTCCTAGGCAGAGGAAAAGCGGGTTCAAGAAAATGGAAGAAGGTCTCTGGATTTGGAGAAGTGTTTGGGGGTGTGTGGTGTGAGAGAGGGTTTAGGAGAAAGAGGAGGAGGACATGATAGGTAAAGGATTGGGATGAAGTTGATGGAATGATTTGAGTAAATGTAAGAGCGGAAAGGGGCAAAGTAGCATGAAGGCTCTCCCCTTGAACTTCTTTCCTCTTTATGGGTCTCAGGGATTAAAGCACTCCTCTCTATAGACATTTTACTTAGACCATGGACTGTGGGTTAGTAGATACACCAGGCTCTTGTGGGGTTGTGAGGTCTACTCTGCCCAGAACACAGCCCTACACCTCAACTTCTTTCCTTTGCTAATGCACCTGTTCTTCAGACCCTCACCAGCACTTAGCTCCTCATTCTCCTCTGTCAGCCCTGCCCAGGCTGGGTTGTTGCCACTTCTCTGTGTCCCCAGACTTTCCTCTGCTGATCCTCTTCATTACTTCTACAATTTGGACTCTGTGTGGTCATATGTCACTCTCTCCCTGCACTGTGAAGTCCTAGACAATGACAATGATAATGACATTGGCAATGACATCTCGTTCAATTTTTGTGTCCTTAGCACCCAGTATGGGGTCAGAAACTCAAATACGGACATGAATGATTGAGAGAAGGGGTGGATGGAGGTAAATGTCACCTGAATTTGGACAAAATGCAGGCAACTGGGGCCAATTGGAGTGACGAGAGTTGAGAAAGCTTGTTCAGGGAGGGCAGTGAGGGAGGTCTGTGGTGCAGTGATCAGATAGGTCTGGATGTGTCTGGTATCTTTCCTCTTCTCTCACTGAGTCCGTCTCTCTTGCTGCTGGGCTCACTCCACCTTCATCGATGCCTAACGCTGCACTCTAGACATTCTTTGGTCTGATTCTGGGGTGAGGTAAGTGGGGTAGTGCCAAGGAGATGAAGGCTGTCGGGCGGGTGAAGAGGAGATTTCCATGTTGGGATTAGCTCTGCAGTTCACAGGGAAGGGTCCAGCTGGTGGTTTTCAGAGCAGAAATCAAGTTAAATAATTTGTTGTTAGCCAATTGCTTAAAAAGTAAATCTAAAGAAATGAAACCCTACTTATTTTCCTCCTCAAATGGGTGCTTTTGAGGAAGCTTTTTTGATTATGCTAGGTATAATCAAAAAAGTAACGGGGTGGTAAGCATAGTGCTCTGTTCTCTGTCCATCTGCGTGCAGTCCCCAGCACCTCTCCTGCTTGCAGCAAGCCACTCAGCTTTATGAAGCCTTGGTTTCTTCATCTGCAATTGAAAAAGATGCTCCTTTTTTTTTGATAGGGTTGTTGTGAGGATGAAATGAGATAATGTCCAGTTAGCACAAGGCCTGGCACATGGTGAGCCTGAAAGAATGTAAATCAAAGCTATCATGATGGACAGTACATGCAATTGTATGTCTTAAATGGTTCTGTTTGTTTAGCTCTTTTGCCTGTGAACCTTTCCAGTACAAAGTACCATTCACACGCATGGATGTCTCAAGTGATTCTGCAAGTTTATTATTGAAATTCAGCTGATAAATATAAAACTGAGTATTTCTTAGAATAAGGTCTTCATTTTGCTGAAATTGACTTTTTCCTTTTTGATTCAGGGAAAAAAATGCTATACTTCCTTCTCCTTTGAAATTAATCAAAACCACACTTTTACAACTTCTCCAATTCCAAGTGGTTCTCAGTAGCATTATCTCAACTGGGAGGTATAAAAATCACTGTAACTTTGTATCTTTCCACTTTATCTGATATGCCTAAATTTAGCTACTCAGGGGAGTCATGTTCTTGCTAGGTGGGGAGAATAACCACTATTTTAGAGCATGGCAAACATAGACATCTCTTTCAGGAAGAATTGAAATTGGCTAAAATAAATCCCTTATTCATAATGACATTTACAGGTATTATTAGCTTTTCTGAAATGTGGTCCTTTCAGGGTTCAGACTAAAGGCAGCATATTGTACTAGAGAAAGCACAAAATTAAGAATAAGGAATTCTGACTGTAACCTTTACTAGCTGTGTGACCTTGCACAAGTCACTAAATCTTCCCAAGCTCTTATTTTATACTTCTATAAAATGAGGCTAAAATAATCCTCTATTTGTTGTGAATATTGATGGATATTTCATAATTATTGTGAGGATGAATATTACCCATTTCTTTCCCTAAAGGATAGGTTTTCTCAGAGTTCTAATATTCAAATATGTACATATATGCACACAGGTTGTCCACAAAGTTCATGTTTTAAATTGCATATAAACTTTACACTCTATACATTTCAAAAGACACAGAATTGGCTCCTACCTGCTCCTAACATATATCACCTTATCAACTGTGACGTATATAGTTCTGTATGTCCATAATCTAATTAAAAATATGTGAGAGAGGGTAAAATGTAAACCATTTATTAAGGGACAAATACCTTTTTAGATTCTTCAGCACCAAAAAGTTTGTTAAAATGGAGTGAATTTTTCTTTCTATAAATCCCCTTTGGGGTCAGTTTGTAGAGCACTAGGAATCCCACTTCTTGATTTGGGGGGGAAATTCTTTCATAATGCAGTTACATCGTCACTTTTTTTAGTTTTCTCAGTGTAGTTCATATTTTCATTTTACTTTGTGATTCTGAGACACAATTATCCTGTTAGTCGGGGAAGCAGTTTTTTAGTAACTTATCTCAGAGTCTCCCTCTTTCAGAGACATGGCTCTGTTATTCTCAGAAACTCCATCTATGACCTTTCTTCTCTTAGTCAAGGGTTTAAATCAAAAAGCCAGTTCAATTGGAAATTTAGGCCTTCACCTCAGTTGCTGTAAAAAACAGACTAGGTTATTTATAACCATGGGTGTCCAGTTTTCATCACCACTGGTGGGTAGGTGTTTTAGAGCATTCACTTGTAAGATACCCAGAATACAAGCTGTTGATCCTCCGTGGATTGTAAATTTCTAGAGTTGAGCTTGGTTCTTGTCGAGTTTTGTCAAGTTTTATGATCACCATTACATTAGGTCCTCTGAAATGTTAGGATGCTGAAAGCCTCCTTCCTATTAGGAAGCCTTACCTTGACTTTCATACTAATAAAGTTGTTCTTAGACCAGAGTTCATCCTAATAAGCATCTTGAGAATTGCACCTGAACTAAGAAATATTTCCTTCTGTCTGCCCTAAGTCTCAGAATCTCATGCAGCCTACATGCTTTGAATTTTAGACAGGGCTTACAGCATAACAACTATTTTTTTTTATCACCTTCCATCAGGCAGCAAAGCCTCCAGGTGGATTAGGCTGAGTGTCTAAGAAGCTTACAAGGTAGCAGATGTCAAGCCTCTGTAAAGGTCATTCTATTAGAGCTATTCTCTTTCTGGACACAGATTTCTTCCTGGACTAGTGTAGAATGGGGAAGGAGGAGTTGGTATGCTGCCATAGACCTTTGGAATGCTTAAGAGAAAGGGTCCTGTGTGACAGATGTTCGCACAGCCTAAGAATCTAAGGCTCAAAGGGGCAATGTATAAAAGGACAATGGAATACAAATGGAAAATGTTACTTGAGGAATCTTTCCAAGTAAGGTACACCAAGGATTACTGGAATGCCATGCTGCTGTGGTTTCTGGATAAGGAATCTTTCTGTTATGCAAAAATACACGTTTCTTTGTCAGCAAAAAGTAAGCTAAAAGTCCACATTCTAATTCCATCTGAAGAAGAAAGATTTATGAAAGTTCTCTACCATCTAACCAGGGTTAGCGCGTAAAGCTCTCACCTATTGAATGCAGCCCAAAAGGTTGCCGAAGGGATGCAGAACAGATGGGCTAGCGTAGGAATAAAAAAAATCAACTTTCATAAACTTTGTAAGAGCCAAGATCCACATTATGGTGGCAAATTGCACAATAGTAGAATTGTCTTAGAGATGTAAAGAGTCCACGTAAAATATTGGCTTAATGCTCTGGCGCAGTTGAATTGAATGACTTTGGCCACGTTCTGTCTGCTGATGCATCACTTACTGGTAAGCTACTGGAGTAATGGGATTAATCCAGCCATTTACCTGACTCTCTCATGACAAGCATGAGTGCCAGGATCCCACCTATGCAGGGATGTGAGGCAGAGTATATTTCTGAAGGTGTTTAAGGCAGTTAGGATCTGGTTGCCTAGCACTCTGGTCTCTTGGCCCCAAGTTTTCCAAGAAGTCTGGCCTTCTAGCAGACAATCTAAATTAATGCCAAATACAAATGGATTCTCCATAAAAGCATTTGACTAATTCATTGCCTGGATCTTGACATTTTAAGGCCAAATTTCCAGTCTTCTTGCTGAATAACGTCTTCTTGGAAAATGTAAGAAAAGGGGAAAACATCACAGGTTTCTGTTGTCAGACTGTTTCCTCTCATGCACATGACTCTTGAGCCAAGGATTTTAACCAATTTCCTTTCAAAGATTTTTCTGGGCTTTAATCAAAAAAAAAAAAAAATAGTTTAATGCCAGACAGGTGGGAGGCAGGGATGTGAGTAGGAATTTATTTGTATTTTGAAAATGTTGAATATATTCTTTTTTTTTTTTAATTGAAACAGAATCTCACTGTGTTGCCCTTGGTAGAGTGCCGTGACATTGCAGCTCACAGCAACCTCAAACTCTTAGGGCTCAAGCGATTCTCTTGCCTCAGCCTCCCAAGAAGCTAGGACTATAAGCACCTGCCACAACGCCTGGCTATTTTTTGTTGTTGTTGTTGTTGTTTTAGCAGGACTGGACTGGGTTCAAACCCACCAGCCCTGGCGCATGTGGCCAGAGCCCTATCCACTGAGCTATTTGTGCTGCCAGTTGAATATATTCTTATTGTCAGGGATTCCTATTCACTTTCTCTCAACAGAAATCTGGTATTTCCAGGGGCGGAGGTGGGGGGTTAGGCTGGTAGGAGAATGTCCTTACATGACAATACAAAGCCCCTTACAATCTGGTGGGCCCTGGGAGTGTCTTGCTTAAAAGGGTTCTTGTTACTGGGAGTACTGATGGAGCCATGCCAGTTCCCTGGGGAAGGCTGTGTCTTCTACTTGCAGAGCTGACCGTCAGGTTGGTCCTGTGTGTTTGTAATTAACTATGATGTCTGGATGCTGATAGAGTGAGGGTGGCCAATGGTTCTCCTCCGAAGAGGGGTTTCCTGGCTAGCTCTGCTGCATCAGAAATGCCAAGTGGGGAGTTGCCTGGAGACACAGAGATGTAGATTAATTTGGCTGAGCTCTGGTTGTGAAGCCAAGTGCAGAACAAGATCAGAGATCAACTCAGAGTTGTAATCAGTGGGCTTTTCCAACCATTTCTCTCCTCTGCTTCCCAGTCTTATGCTTTATGTTTTAAGCATGTTTAGTAAACATGTCACCAGCAATTGCCAGCCCTTCACGTTTCCCCACTCTTTCCTTAATGGTTTTTCCTTTTCCTTCGGAGTTAGTGAGGCCAGTTGATTTTCCGAAGAGTATGAGTGTGTGTTTCAGGCTAGACAAAGTAAGAGATTTGTATTTACTAACTCTACAACTTGGTATAGCAGCCACCCCTTTTATGAACTGGGTAAATAATATAAAGTCCTCATTTTTATCACCAGATTTGGCTAGTTCTTCCCTCCTGAGAAAGCTGAATGTAGGGTACACATCAATTACCACACTTAATTTGAGTCTTTAGCAATTTTGTTTAGTGAGGCAAAAAAACCATACATGATTTATCATTTTGAAGTGTAGAGAACAGTGGTAATAAATAAATTTATATTCCTTTTTTTTCCTCTTCCTCTCTCCCATCTCCTCCCTTTCCCCAGCCTCAGGAAAATTCCAGTCTAGTTTCTATTTTCATGTGGTTCATCTTTTAAAGCTCTCGCATATGTGGGAGCTCCTGCCATATTTGCCTTTCTGTTCTTGGCTTTTGGTTGTTATTTTTTTTAGCTTAAAACGGCTGTCATTTATTTATATTTTATTAATTGCTTACAAATTTGCAATCTTGGTAAGGGCCCAGCAGGGACAGCTTTTCTCTCCTCTATATGGTGTCATTTGGTATAGTTCAAGATGGTTCAGTTGCATCTGGCCAGGTAGAGCTGGCTGTCAGCTGGGGCTTATCTGGTCTATCACTGGGGGCCTCTGTTCCCTCCCACATGGACCTCTCCACAGGGCATCTTAGGCTTCTTTCTAGAATGGGAGCTGAATAACTAGGAGGAGAGTTTTAAGAGCCCTGGAAGAGGCTGAGATTCAAGACAAGAGGAAGAAGTGTCTCCACAGAAGGAGTAGAGAAGAATTTGAAGACATTTTAATCTATTAGGTTCTATCTTTATTCAAGTCCTGCTGAATCTACTAGCTCAATGTCTCTTAAAACCATTCTTCATTCTTGCATTTACCCAAATCTTGTGCAGAGCAAAGAAAACTTCATTGGCAGAACCAACGATTCAGGGAAGAAGATAATTTAAGACCCTTGCAGGAATGGATTGGTCTGATTCAGAGTAGCTGCAAGAACAGCTTTGAATCAACTGAGGCACTGGGAGATGTTAAAAGAATAAGATGCTTTCATGGAAGGTCCCCATAATTGTCATTGTCGTCTTTTTTCTTATTGTTGTACATGGCTTATTTCACTTAACATGGTGGCCTTCAGTTCCATCTATGTTGCTACAAATGACAGGATTCATTTTTTAATGGCTGAATAATATTCCATTGTGTGTATATAGCACATTTTCTTTATCATTTATCTGTTGATGGGCACTTAGGTTGATTCTATATTTTTAGTATTGTGAATAGTGCTGCAATAAACAAAGGTGTGTAGATACCTTTTTGATATATTGTTTTCCTTTCTTTTGGATATATATCCAGCAATGGAATTGCTGGCTCATATGGAAGTTCTATTTTTAGTTTTTTTGAAGAACCTCTGTACTGTTCTCCATAGTAGCTATACAAATTTATATTCCCATTAACAGTGTATGAGTGTTCCCTTTTCCTCACATTTTTGCCAGCATCTGTTATTGCCTATCTTTTTGATACAAACCATTTAACTTACATTGAATTTTTAGATGCAAGCAAGGTATATTTTTCTTCTCTACAATGAGTTCAAAAATAATATTTCTTTGTGCTTTTGTTCTTATAGGGTAAAGCCATACTTTGTCAATTGAGAAGTGAATACTTTACAAAGCCTTTCTATGTATCTGTGTATGTATCTTGTCTGTTTATCTATCTATCTATCTATCTATCTATCTATCTATCTATCTATCTATCTATCTATCTATCTCAGAACATTATGGGGGTACAAGTGTTTTTGATACATAGCTACAGTCAGGGCTATAAATATGCCTATCACCCAAGTAGTGTTCATTATACTTGTTAGGTGGGTTTTTGTCCTCTCCTCTTCCTTCCTTCCCTCCTTGATCTCCAATGACTTTTACCTCCCTCTGTGCATGTGTGTGTCCTTTGGTTAGTTCCAGTTTCTTAGAGAACATATGTGGTATTTGCTTTTCTATTCTTGAGATACTCCACTTAGGATAATGCTCTCTAGTTCCTTCCAAATTGCTGCAAAAACATTAATTAATAATTAATCATTTTTTTTTATGGCTGAGAAGTACTCCATAGTATACATATGCCATATTTGGTTAATCCACTCATTATTTGAAAGGCACTTGAGTTGATTATACATCTTTGCAATTGTAAATTGTGCTGTAATAAACATTCAAGTGTAGGTATCTTTTTGGTAAAGTGACTTCTTTTCCTTTGAGTTCTTACCAGATACACAGTAGTGGAATTGTTGGATTGAATAGTCGTTCTACCTTTAGTTCTTTGAGATATCTCCATAATACTTTGCATGGGAGCTGTACTAATTTGCAATACCACCAACAGTGTGTAAGTGTCCTTTTCTCTCTGTATCCACACCATCATCTTTGTTTTTGGACTTTTTAATAAAAGCTGTCCTAACAAGAATAAGGTGATATCTCATTGTAGTTTTAATTTGCATATCCCTGATGATTAGTGATGTTGAGCATTTTTCATATGTTTGTTGGTCATCTATCATCTTTTTTTTTTTTTTTTTTGAGACAGAGCCTAAAGCTATCACCCTGGATAGAGTGCCGTGGCATCACAGCTCACAGCAACCTACGATTCCTGGGCTCAAGCGAGTCTCCTGCCTCCGCCTCCCAAGTAGCTGGGACTACAGGCGCCCGCCACAACACCTGGCCATTTTTTGGTTGCAGCCGTCATTGTTTGGCAGGTCCGCGCTGGATTCAAACCCGCCAGCTCAGGTTACGTGGCTGGCGCCTTAGCCTGTTGAGCCACAGGTGCCAAGCCTCTTGGAAATTTATTTTAAAAGAAAAACAAAGAAGGGCGGCACCTGTGGCTCAAGGAGTCGGGTGCCGGTCCCATATACCAGGGGTGGTGGGTTCAAGCCCGGCCCCGGCCAAAACTGCAAAAAATAAAATAAAAAAATAAAAAATAAGAGTGCAGTACCTTCTGCTCTCCCATATAATAAAAAAAAAAAAAGAAAAACAAAAAACAAAGAAGATGGTTCTTTCATCTGCGGATAAGATAAAGTGCTATGAAATACGTCACAACCCCTAAGATGCTACAGACAGGTGTAACTTCCTTTTGTTGTTATCCATTAACATTGAGAATCTGTCATTGTTCCTATTTCTTCTGGCTCTTGATTTGTTTTTCTCAGAAATCAATACAGGGGCTGTGATTTTGGAAAATGACCTAGGACGAAAGTGAATCTTCATGGACAGAACCTGCTCATGGTGAAACCTTCTTCCTTGTCTTCCCTCCTTGGGTAATTTTAGCCTCATCCCTGTTTGCTTTCCTCAAAGGAACTATTTAAAGGGAAATTATATCTACTTTCCTCAAACCATCCCTATGAAATAGACAGTGGCAATTCTATAGTATTTTGTTCCAATAGGGTAAAAATAAACACAAATTACATCCATTTAACTTTTATTTTAAATCATCTGTTGGGATTCTGGTCTTCTTCTAGAAACATAATTGTGTATCAGTTAACAATCCAAGTTAGGAAGATTATAGGTATAATTTAGGGCAATAAAATGACTGGGGAACATTTTCTATAATTGTAAATTGAAATGAAATCTTTAGAAACAGCTAAATGACTGTAAAGTTAAACCTTGGCCAAACAACTGAAGATGATTGGTGATGTTTCTAGTTCTACAAGTCAAGTGTCTTACATTTTGGGCCGGGATTGGTGACTGATAAATGTTTCAATTACTTATCTTTTCGGCTACTCTAGTTTAGCTTATTTATCTACCTTATTTCTGGTGTCCTGAGATTTTGGTTAATATGT
The DNA here is from genome assembly GCA_963574655.1 of Perodicticus potto. Classification (NCBI taxonomy): domain Eukaryota; kingdom Metazoa; phylum Chordata; class Mammalia; order Primates; family Lorisidae; genus Perodicticus; species Perodicticus potto. Next base: position 7,604 of record CAUYRH010011737.1, on the reverse strand, counting down.
GTCTATTTTAGTTAGGATATTGGTTTGGCTGCAAGTGACAGAGACTCTAAAAATAGGTGTTTATTTTTCTTTCATATTAAAGTCCAAAATGGTTTGAAGACTCTGTTTTACTAAGTCACCGGGGCTTTTACTTCCTCTGCATGGTCCGAGATAACTGTCCTCCACGTCTGTTTCACGAGCAGGAAGAAAGGTCACAGTGGAGGGCCTGCCCCAGCCCTTCAGGGGAGCAACCTGAGCGTTGTACACGTTTACTGCTCGTATCCCATCAGCTGTAACTAGATCACATGGTCACACCCAGCTTCTAGGGAGCCGCAAAATATTGTCTTTATTTTGGGTGGCTAGGTGCTCAGCTAAATAATCCCCCACCTCCCTTTTTTGAGACAGAGTCTCACTCTGTTGCCTGGTAGAGGGCCGTGGCCTCAGCCTAGTTCCCAGCAATCTCAATCTCTTGGACTCAAGCAATATTTTTGTCTCAGCCTCTAAAGTAGCGGGACAACAGGTGCCTGCCAGCTAGTTTTTCTATTTTAGGTAGAGATGGGGTCTGGTCTAGCTCTTGCTCAGGCTGGACTCAAACTTGTAAGCTAAAGGAATCCACGGCACCTGGCCTAAATAATCACATTTCCCAAGGGCAGAATAGATATTAGGGGGGAAAAACTAGCAGTTTTAGGGCAAATATTAGATACAAACACTCACTCATCCTCAAACTCATGCTATAACTGGCAGTTTTCAAAGTGTGGCCTCTGCACCAGAAACATCAACATCACCTGGGAACTTGGTAAAAGTTAAAATTCTTCCAGCCCTCCCCAACTCCTATCAGTTCCTGAATCAGAAACTCCAGCAGCAGAGCCCAGCAATCTGAATCTTTATTTATTTATTTATTTATTTATTTGGCCGGGGCTGGGTTTGAACCCATCACCTCTGATAATTGGGGCCGGCGCCCTACTCCTTTAAGCCACAGGCGCCACCCAGCAATCTGAGTCTTAACAAGCCTTCCAGGTTCTTCTGATGCCTGCTAAAGTTTAGGAACCGCTGGTCTAGGGCAAGCTTTTCTACACAGCAGAGTGGGAGGCTGGACACCAGAGGAAGAGATGAGTCAGACAGGACCGGGGTACCCAGCTCCTCCTCCCGGACTGCTCTGTAAATTCCTCTTCCAGAAGCTCTGCTCCGTGACCCAGCAGCCAAGATCACGGGATTATGAGTGACCTTTCCCAGCAGCAGAACACTGTTTTGTGAGCCATGTTTCTCTTGTGTAAAACGAACTAAGGGTCAGTGGGAGAGCCACTGACCTCGCTGACCCTGTCCAGCCCTGCCGCCTCACGGCTCTGCGCCTTGCTCTGCTTGCTTGCTGGAGTTATGGTTTTGTCCTTCCCCAGCAGCAGTGGTGACGGTACAGTCTGGACCTTACAAACAAGTACCCCAGGGTCAGGCGGAGTTTGCGTTTGAACCAAGGCAGACTTACATGTTAGCTGTGTGACTTTGGGAAAGTTGCTTAAATTTTCTGGGTCTCCATTTCCTTACCTGTAAAGTGAAGATGATGAAGTTAACACACTGGCCTGTTTGGGGGATTAAACGCTATGTGTATTGGTGTGTGGAAAACATATAACATAGTGCCTGGTGTCAAGTAAGTGCTACGTAAGTGTAGCTATTTCCATGTGTGTGTTTTGTTCTTCAGTGGGACACCTATTAATTGGACAACTGTTTCTTTCCATGCACCTCTATTTATGTGGGAAATCTTTGTCATGTGATTATTTTCTCTTTTATGAGGTCTCATAAACCTCTGTAAAGAGAGGCTAAGTTGATACAAAATTTCCTGGAAATCTAAAGGCTTCTTTACACAGAAGAAGGCACAGCTCTATTAGTAATGCCACCTTACACCCATGGACTCCTTCAGGTACATTTCACTTGAACCTTCTTTGTAAGGGAAAGACAGCTTTATTCTTATTTTACAGATAAGGAAACAAAAGTTCAGAAAGATTAGGCGGCTGAAACAAGGCCATCCAGCAGATCGATGGGGTGCCTGGATTCAGGCCTCCATGTCTGGGCTGGACACCTCCGCAGAAACCAAGGTTCAGCTCTCTTTTCAAAAATATGCTCTTTTTTTTTGGCCCAGCGCCTTTAGCTCAAGCGGCTAAGGCGCCAGCCACATACACCTGAGCTGGGGGGTTCGAATCCAGCCTGGGCAGCTAAACAACAATGACGGCTGCAACCAAAAAATAGCCCAGTGTTGTGGCTGGCACTTGTAGTCCCAGCTACTTGGGAGGTGGAGGCAGGAGACTCGCTTGCGCCCAGGAATTGGAGGTTGCTGTAAGCTGTGATTCCATAGCACTCTACCCAGGGTGACAGCTTGAGGCTCTGTCTCAAAAAAAAAAAAAAAAAACTGCTCTTTTCTGCTTCCCCCAATATCCTCGCATCTCCCAGTCCTCACGTTCCCATTGTCTCCCCAGAGCATGGCAGGCAGGAAAGAGGTGCTAAGCCAATGCTTATTAAATGAAAAGAAAGGGAAGAAGTAAGGGCGTTGGAGTCCTCCCTACACCAGGGCCGTGTGCACTTCATGCCCAGCCTCTGTCCTGTGAGCGTTGGGGATCATGACACGAAGTTCATCGATGGGAACGCTTCCTCTGCTGCCCCTGGAAATACGGCTCATCCTACTTGTCACTGGACCGTGGTCGGCATGGAATGGTACATAGATGTGGCAACTTGCGACACCTTCCCCCACCTCGGTCCTATCCTCTGGGACTCACCAACCTCAGCCTTTCTCTCAGTCCTACAGTTACTTATTTATTTATTTTTAAATTTTTTTGCAGTTTTTGGCTAGGCCTGAGTTTGAACCCACCACCTCCGGTATATGGGGCCAGTGCCCTACTCCTTTGAGCCACAGGTGCTACTCAGTTCTAGAGTTATTTTTAAATAACTCTGAGTGGGCATCAGCTTCTCTTACTGACATGTCTTTTACCCGAACACTTGATTTTGTTGCTACCGTCCCTCAACTCCAAAGATGCGGAGAGGGAAAAGACGAATCAATGTAATGGGAGAATTCCGCCTCTCAGACCTCAAGCTCTCTCTCCCCCTTCATCAGCTTAGCCCCCTCCCCACTCACTGTCAACACTGGCGTCTGTCAGCTGGGGCCCAGACACTTGAGCAGACTCTGCCAATTAGAGGAGTCACACCTCCCAGTTGGCAGGCTCGGTCTATTGTGCCTGGGTCCCCAGCAGGGAGCCATCTGGATTTTAAGCGAATAATTTGCCAGGGAGGAACAGGGAGTTGCCCTGACGGCAACTGTGTCAGGTGGGAGCCCCCTCTGCAAGCTCCACTCAGGTAAAGATGGAGGAGGAGCTGTCATTTTGTGTGGGTTTATTTTGGGATGTTGCTGCTCCACTCCCAACCATCTCGATTAATTTTTTTTTTTGGCGGGGGGAAGTTACACTGAACTTGTCTGGGTAGCATAAAAACCCTTCTTTTGTCATGTCCTTTGGTTCTTTATTACTCTCCCCTTCCCCCTTTTTAGTGAACTCTGGGTTTTGCCATTTTAGACTGGGAAAATTTAAAGGGGGAAAAGAATACAGTTGTGAGGAGCTTTGCAAAGCCTTGTCAGGCCACTGTCTCATTCCACCCCTGGGGCCCTCCAAAATGAAGTGGGGGGAGTCAGTAATGGTGCTTTCATTTGAGGGATGAAGTTCCATGAGGATTAACTGATTGGTCCTCCACAGGGGGGAGAAGAAACGACAGTTGGGTTGAGAATCTGGATTCTAATCCTCCCAGTCCACAGGGGTTTGTGTGCCCTGGGTCACTCAGTCACCTCTCTGATGTCAACATGTTCATCTGCAATTCAAGGGATCCCTGAGATCTTGTTGGATTCAGGAGTCTTTATTTCCAAGGTCACTTAATTTAGAAGTGACCCAAATGAGATTAGACCACTAGGTAATCATGTCTTGCCATAGAAATTGATCCTTAAGTGAATTCATTTTTTTCCTCTTAATTTTAATGATGAAAAACTTCAAACACACATGAAAGTAGGGAGAATAGGAAAGGAATCCCCACAGGCCATAAACCAGCTTTAGTATTAATCAATATTTTGCCCATCTTGTTTCCTCTAGCCTTCTTTTTAAAAATCCTGCAGTATTTTATTTTATTATTATTTATTTTTTAAAAATAGATGAAAATGTATATATTTATCATGTACAGTGTACAACCTGATGTTTTGAAATAGATCTACATTGTAGAATGGGTAACTTGGGCTAATTAGCATAGGTGTTAGCTCGCATAGTTATTTTTGTGTTGGGAACCCTTAAAATCTACTCTCAGCCTTTTTAAAGAATATTGTTATTAACTCTCATCATTATGTTGTACAATAGACCTCATTCCTCCCATCTAGCTAACTGAAATTTCGTAGCCTCTGACCAGCACATTTCCCCAGTCTCCACTCCCCCAGCCCCTGGTGACCACCATTCAAATCTGTAGTGTTTTAAAGCAAATCCCAGGTACTCCACCAACACAAATTTTAGTATCCATCTCTAATCTATAGGGATGTTTTTAAAAGCTTTAACCATCTTGCCATCCTCATGCCTGTGAAAACCACCACTCCTTGCTAGTATCTGTCACCCACACCATATTTCCATTTTCTAATTGCCTCAAAGATATCGTTTTATAGATGTTTCATTTGAATCAGGATGCACATAAGGTGCATGCTGGGTGCATACTTGGTGGTTATGGTGTCTCTTATGTCCCTCTCATTCCTTTCCTCCCTTTTTTTTCTTCTCTTGCCGTTGATTTATAGAAGAAAACGACCATTTGTTCTGGAGAATGTCCCGTATTCTGGATTTAGCTACTTCCTTCCCTGTGGTATTATTTAACTTTTACCCTGTCCTCTGTATTTCTTGTAAATAGGGAGGTAGAGTTGGGGCTTGATCAGATTCTCGTTCATCTTTTTAACCTCCTTTGGGGGGTTGGACACACAAGGTCTGGTTGGCCATTTTTAGTGATTCTGACACTGAGACTGATTAGAGGGGTCAAATGTTATCAAAGGGATCTTTCCTTTATAAATGAGCTCATTTTTTTATTTACAGTTATCTTTAGCCTGCATATTAACAGATCCATCGTATTTTTAAAAAACGAATGTCTTCATTCTGCTCTTTCATCTTTTTCCTATTTCCCATGGTTGACATTCATTTTCTTCCTCTCTCACCACTAAAATATTAAAGACAAAAGAGAAGCAGTGTAATTAAAAAAAAAAAACTCACAAACATGTATTCAGAGATTTGATTTGGTGTAAGGAGAGTGTGTTATTCATTATAACAGTGATTGATACAAATGAATTTTGCATTGCTGTTTTGTAAGCCTCTTGGTGAAATTCTTAAAAGTAAATGAGAATTTATACTTTGGGTAAATTATGCAAATGAAAGCCTTGGAGAAAACGATAAATAGCGTTCTCAGAAATACAGCTAAGGATTTTTTTCCTTTTTCATTGGAGTGTTTTGAAAACATCCTTTCACTCAGCAGGCATACTTCTGCTTATGTTTTCTCTCCGGGCCAAACAAGAACACTTCATAGGGGGCAGTAGGCTGAAGGCAGGCAGGGCTGTTAGGACAGGTGCCCATGTCATTGGGGGGTGCGACTGGTCTCACATTACTGCAGGGTAGTTATATACTATGAAGTACACAGCGTGGAGGCTGAGATCTATCTATCACCTGTGCAATTCCCATTATATTACTTTAGATCGGGGATGCTGATACACATTGCAGGATATATGCTACTGATATATGTTGCAGGATATATGCTATTGTAAAGGAAACAGTAGGCACCCATCAGAGTCATTCCTGGTTCTCCAAAATTATGTGGGTCTTCCATGCATTCACATACATTCTCACCTCTATAGAAGGGCACCAGGCTTCTGACGGGGAGCTCTATGATGGTCGGAGCTAGCTTTTAAAATACAATGCTGTTCTTTGTACTGGCCCGCCAAATTGGTTCCCCAGTTCTCTGCCTTTTTGTACTCCATTCTTCCTTACTTCTAAGTCCTAGCTCTGTCCCTCACCACTGGAGTGTGGCTTTGTATGAGGTGCTGAAACTCAGGCACCTGCACCCTGTTCTTGTGACAGCGTCAATGACACCTACCTGGAGAGTCACAATAATCTCTCAGGAGATGGAGTATGGCTGATGTTGTAGTTGACTGGGTAGTACTCTACACCCACATGGTGCTCTGCTCACCTGGGGTTCTGCCAAAACTCCAGAGATTAAAACCCTTCGGTAGTTCTGCCTTGCTGACGTAGTACAGAGTCTTTAAAGGGTGTACACAGTCTTCAGGATCCAGACCCTCTACCCTCCCAGGCTTGTTTCTCTTCACCCCTGATCTGGGTCCCCAGACACCTGCTCTGCTTCCTCAGACACCTCCTGTGCTGCTTCCTTGGCTTAGATCGTCATCCCTCACCCCCTTCTCTTTGCTTGGCGGTACAACCCCAATCTTCGTTTCTGTTAGATATTGCCTCATTCCCTAATCTCCAAAAACTGTAGGGTACTATCAAAGAGCACTTATCACTCACCTAGTAATTCTATTTACTTGTCTTGCTCCCATTAACCTAAATTTTTTTAAGGCCAGGAATTACTGCCAAGACATTCGTCTTTTGGGTTCAGTTTCCTAACTTGGTCTATAACACATAGTTTATGCTTGATGGATTTGTTACAGAGATGAATAAAGGACTAAGTTCCAACTCTTTCTTTCGTTTCTTTCCTTCCTTCCTTCCTTCCCTCTTTCCTTCCTTCCTTCTTTCCTTTTTTGAGATACGGTTTCACTGTACCCTGGGTAGAGTGCCATGGTATCATAGCTCATAGCAACTTCAAACTCCTAGTCTCAAGAGATCTTTTTGCCTCAGCTTCCCAAGTAGCTGGGACTACAGGCTCCTGCCACAATGCCTCACTGGTTTTTCTATTTTTAGTAGAAACAGGGTCTCACTCTTGCTCAGGCTGATCTTGAACTCCTGAGCTCAGGCAATCCACCCACCTCGGCTTCCCAGAGTGCTAGGATTACAGGTGTCACACACCTGGCCTCCAACTCTACTTTCTTTTTGGCAAATTGGTGTGTTTCTTTCTCCAGCTTATGTTTTGTACCTGAATCATTACTTTATTGAGTTGTCTTGTGTACTTAGCATGCAGTTTAGCATTGTGTTATGTATAGGCTTGTTCTGTCCTCCAATTTGTGTATTTTGTTTTTATTCTGGGTACCAGTGTAGGTAGGCCAAGAACTCCACTCCATTGTATTAGTTTTCTATGGCTATGTAAAAAATTGCCCCCAAATGTAGTAGCTTAAGACAATAAGGAATGTTACCTCACACATTTCCTTGGGGCAGAAATAAAGGAGCAGCTTAGCAGAGTAGTTCTGGCTCCCAACATCTCAGGAGGCTGCAGCCAATGTGTGGCCAGGCCAGGGTATAGTCGTGTGAAGGCTCACCCGGGGGAGGGGAGCTTGCTTCTTCTTTTTTTTTTTTTTAATTTTTATTAAATCATAATTGTGTACATTGGTGCAATCATGGGGCACAATGTGCTGACTTTATATACAATCTGAAATATTTTCATTGAACTATTTAACATATCCTTCATGGCCTTTTAATCAC
>CAUYRH010011735.1:0-60660 GCA_963574655.1 Perodicticus potto | reverse complement strand
ATGTAAGCACGTAAGGCAAAAATGCATGGGTTCAAATTACCCTGGGAAATTCCCTGCCCAGAGAGTAGGGTGTACACACATACGGCATTGGGTAGAAAACATTCAGGTTTGAGAACCTCTGAGTCAGACCATAGAAAGGGGGGTTTATCTACAGCTGCCCGAGCATTCAAACCTTTCTGTCTCTAAGGCAGTGGGTCTCAACTGGGCGGGATTTTGCCCCCACATGGGGGTTGACCTTTAGCAATGTCCAGTTAAGGACGCTGTCATGAACTGCTGATGGGAATCTAAAAGTGCCAGCCAGCTGCTCTAGACAGCACGTCGGCAGTCAGTAGCAACAGCCTTAAAATATGCATGTCCTTTGACCAACAATTCCACTCCTAGGAATTCATCCCAAGGAAATAAGAAAGTGCTCCGCATGTCACTCAGCTGTAAGAATACGCACCACCCTTTTGGCAGAAACAGCAAAAGATGGGGAACAACTTAAATGCTCTACAGTCAGGAACTGATTGAGAAGTTTGTGGCACTGCCACATGATACAGCCATGGAGAAGGATGCAAAAGTGTACATGACTTGAAAAGGCATTTTGGAGTCCTGCAGAGAAGAAATACAGACAAGAGCATGAAAGTGCAATACATTAAATGTAGAGAAAGGCTAGTGACCAATAAACACAAAAGGTGACGTGCCACGTTGACCCATGAAAACAGCCACACACACAAAATTAAATGTTGAGAATTTCTAGTTTCGGCAAGAGCCCAGGGATCAGATCTTTTCACGCCCTGCTAGTGGAAGTTAAATCTTGTATTATAGTGATTCTATAATTTCACAAATGTTCAAATCTATCCCGCAAAGATACTTTCACAAGTGGACAAAAAGGTACACCTTGCATTCGCGATACGTATTTAGAAGACGGGTATTTAGATTATGTCAAATGTATCACTAATACAAGTCCATGAATTGTAGTTTGATGGTACAGTGGAATGTTATTCAGTTGTCAAAGACAACAAGGCAGAGCTAAATGAGTCAGCGTGGAAAACTCTCCAAGACACGTTGTTGGGTGAAAAAAAAGCAAATTACGGAGATATACACATCTCATGATCTTGTTTATGCTTCTTTAAAAAAACATGCTACTTATGTACCTATGTATACATACACGTGTACAAATCCATGGGCAAAGGTTTGACTTAATTAAGAGTAGTGGCCTCTATGAAGCGTGATTAGGGGAGAAGAGAAATAGGCACTTTCTCTCTTTTATTCCACATTATTTTTTTTGAATAGTTTGCACGCATTCATGATTTAATACTTGGCTGAATTAAAAAAAAAATAAGCAAAAAAGAACCAGGGGAAGATATTGATAGTGGTTGTTTCTGGATAGAGGAGTCGTGGGTGATTTTTTTGCGGGAGGAGAGTTTCTTGTGGCTTGTTAGGATTTTTTCTGATTTTTCTACAATGAACGTGTGTTACCTGCTCTATTTTAAAACGCTATTTTTCATTGTAAGGGGAATGATATTAACGGAATACCTCACACAGGCATTTTTAATAGAGACAGCTAAGCAAAGTGTAGGGCAGGGCTCTCTGCCTTCAAGGGTTCTGTGATCGGGTTGGGCTGCCCTTCTCTGTCTTACACACACACACACACACACACACACACCCTACAACACGGCAGAGGCAGTAAGTGTTTCTAGAAGTGAAAGTATGAGAACTATGGATGACAGGGGCAGCAGGGAAGGTGCTGCGGGAGTTAAATTCTGCCTTGTAGAAACAGGAGGGCTTTACCAGACAAGACACCCTCCTGGGACTGAAATTCTATTAATCTGTGCTGGTGGCATCCTGCTGTGGGCATCGGTAACCCTTGTTATCAATTAATTCTTGGACTCCAAGCTGGATATTGGCTACTACGACTTAAGTGACTTTCTTTCACTTCCATTCTTTGTGGACACCAAGACCTTTCTCTTCAGCTCAACAGGAAAAACAGGCTATCCTGTCCATCTGTCTCTCAGATTAAGACCAGGAGAAAGGAGAAGAAACTCTCCCCGACGTGAAAACACAGGCCCCTCCACCGCTGCTGCCACCAGGTTCTCATTGGTGATGGTTTCCTGGGTGTATATTTATCCCTCAAATCATTGAGATGTGCACATTCAATATATATGGCTTTTTGCAAGTCAATCATTCTTCAATGAAGATGTTTGGTTTTTGTTTTGTTTTGTCTTCCCCCCTCCTCCATTTGTGGCCTGTCTGATGTATGTCTTTATCATGGGCAAACTATACCACCTTCCTCCATCCTTCAGGAGGAAAGCTATGTACTCCCCAGGAGGGAGCTATGTATCATTTCAATTATACAGATAGGAAAACTGAGAATCTCAGAGTCGGATTGAGTTCAAAGTCCTAGGGACAACGGACTTGATCTGCACCGGCGCTGCCTTGAACTGATGAGGTCAAGGTGGTGTTCTCTTTGAGCTAATGGGTCTCCGGCCCCCTTTGAGGTAACTACATCCCACCCCACCTAACCCAAGGCAGACTCACCCGCTCTCTGCAGATCAGATCGGAACGTGTGCACATTGGCACATTCCCTCCCCGCCTCTTTGCACCCCAAATAGGGGCTGAGCATGACGGCAGTTTCTAGGATCAAGAATAGGATGTATAAGGCCGGGCGTGGTGGCTCACGCCTGTAATCTCAGGACTCCGGGAGGCTGAGACGGGTGGACTGCTTGAGCTCAGGAGTTCGAGACCAGCCTGAGCAAGAGTGAGTGCCGTCTCTACAAAAAACAGAAAAGTTAGAAAGGCGTTGCAGTGGGTGCCTATAATTCCAGCTACTGGGGAAGCTGAGGCAGGAGAATCACTTGAGCCCAAGAGTTCAAAGTTGTTGTGAGCTACGGTGATACCACAGCACTGTAGCCTGGGGTAACAGAGTGAGACTCTGTGTCATGAAGAAAAAATGACAGGATGTCTTAGAGACTACTGTCCTTAACAGGAGGAGGCAGACACACAATTCAGTCCGGCGTGGGAAGTGCTGTGAGAGACAGAAACGGCTGGGATTTGGGAGCGGCAGAGACCTGATGTGCAAGCCCCGTCTTGAAGAACAAACAGAAATTTTCTGGCCAAGGGAGGAGGAAGAAATAGAATTCTAAGAACAGGGAACAAAATAGAGCATCGTGGAAGTGTCAATTACGTGCTGGCCTTGTAGCTGTTTCTCTGGAGCATCTCACCTGATGCTCATCCTAGCCTGTAACGCAGGCTCCAGTTTATCCTCTTCAAAGTGACGCAGCCAGGGGTGTGGAGCTCTTAGGGGAAAGGCTGGCAATTGGCTTCAGGTCTTGTCTGGCTTCAGAGTGGTGATCTGACCTTTCTCTCACACACTCCTGCAAAGCAGTGGTTCTCAACTGGGGGTGACCGGGCCGCCAGGGGACATTTGGCAATACCTGGAGACATTCTTGGTTGTCACAACTTGGGGAGGAGGATGCTACTGGCACCTAGTGGGTGGTGGCCAGGGATGCTCTCCAACATCCTACAATGCACAGGACAGACCCCCCACCTCACAGCAAAGAATCACCCATCCCCAGATGTCAGGGTGCCAAGGAGGCACCCCGCGTGCTGCATGCCAGGTTCCTTCTGGGTGCCTGAGTAGGATGACTCAGAGAGTGGGCCGAGCAAGGTCAAGCGGGCTTTGGTTGTAGCCTGGGGCCAGCCTGGCGACAGGCAGGATTTTAGACGGGGGCAGATTGGCACCTTAGGACCAGCAGTCTGGCATTGTGGGAGAGGACAAGGACAGCCCTCCCAAGGTCTGGGTGAGATTCATGGGTGGAGGCAGAGGGAAAAGAGCAGAAGAGAGGGAAGCCCAGCCTCTCTGAGCAGCTGATGGGCTGACACGGCGTGTCCCACTATGAAGGCTGGTACATTAAACCCTCTAAATGAGGGTAGTGACCTGATTAGAGATGGGGCTGAGGGGCTCCCCCGTGGGATGCGCACAGATTAACACGGTTATTCAAGCAGCTTCTGCCAGCTGAGGAAGGAAGGAAGGGATCAGCCCAGCAGAGACACCTGGTTGGCGGGTGCTGGCATTCTCCCCGGGGGGCCCCACGCCCACTGGCCCCCACTCATTTGTCCTGCTCTTCCCTGAATCCACCCAGTCAATGCCACCTGCCCCAAATCCTCCTGCAGGGGTGAGGCTGGGGCTAGGGGAGCTGACACAGACTCACCCCTGCTCTGGGAGTGGACTCCCCTCTGGTCCGCGCCCAGCACCCACTGAAGCTTTCCTCTACCGCCAGCCCTGCGGGAGGGGCTGCAGGCGGTGCCGTGGAGGGCGGCTTCTGCAGGACAGGGTAGGATTCGTTTGTGCTGGAGATCCAGATGGAGTCCTTTGGGCCAAGCGTAATCTCTTTGCCCAATTCTGAAGACCCAGGATCCTGGAAGCGGAGCCCTGAGGACCTCCCACCTGGGTTAGGACAGCTGGTTGCCTTCTTTCTGTCTCTATCAAATCACTATTCTGTGCTTTTATGAGAAAGGAATTGGACCACTGGTTTCTTTCATTCAGCGTAATGTGTTTGAGTTTCATCCCCGTTGCAGGATGAGTCAGTATTTCCTTCTTTTTTATGGGCAATTAATATTCCAGCATACGGATAGATCCCATTTTGTTGACCCCTTCATCCATTAGTGGACATTTGAGTTGTGTCCACCTTGTAGCTGTTATGAATAACGCCACTGTGAGCATTCGGATATTAGCTTTTGCCCGACATATATTCCATTTCTCTTGGGGTTGTCTCATTTTAATTGCTTTCTTCTTTATTCCTGGTTACGTTTTATTTATTTTGCAATTTCAGATAACATTAGAACATGACACGGTTAGGTGTATGCAGAGAAGGCACAATTCTAACCAAGCCCTAAAAAATATAATTCTTCCCACTGGACAGTAACCCTCTTGAAAGGCAGTGATCATCTTTCTTACATATTTCTTTTGGATCCATAGGAATTGCTCAATGAGTTCTCATTGAGAGATAAGAATGACTCAGTCAATTCAGGTGTTACAAACGCTTACTGACCTGAGTGCTTTCTCGTGCCTGGGTTCATTTATCTCACGTGGTATAGGAGATTATATGGTACGAATATTCTTCCCCATTTCACGGATGAGGAAACTGAATGAGGGGCAAATGTAGCAGCCCCTTGTCTTTCAGGAGTCCCAGAAAATGAAATCATGAGAAGTCTTTGAAGCTGGAGGTGTAGCAATTCATTTTTTATTCTGTTGGCCTCCCCTGTGGAAATTAGATGCAGGGGATTCTGCTTGAAACAGGGAAATCTAGATTGTCCCAACAGATACACAATCTGGTATTACTCATTTTACAAAAGGATTCTTTATTGTACAAAAGAACTGAAGATCCCGGTCCTTGCTGGGTCCCTGGGGTCCCGTGCTCTGCAGCGCAGCAGACTGCAGAACATGTCATTTTAAGTACCAGTTGGGCTTCTAACGGAGTTGTAAGTCAAAGTTTTGTAAATTGGATCGTATTTTAGAGAATGGGTAAAAGAATAAGACCGCAAATCCTTGGGAAGAATTGGTGAGCGAGGTGATAATCAGAACCAGATTTATGATTTCTGTAAGGACAAAAATCAGAAGTAAATGTCAACAACATCGGGAATCCTGTGATAACTGATTGAGAGCCTAGTGGGGTAATAAGGTTGTCCTAGCTTTGAAGATTTTGTTTTATTTAAATCTTGAAAAAGCAGAAACAACAAAGAAAAGAATTTTTTTGAGGTGGTGGTCTTTATCTCCTATTTAAGCTTTGGGGAAATGGAGGCTCAAGGATTTTAAATAACTTACCCAAGGTGATAGGGTTCAATGGTAGAGCTGGGATTCCAACCAGACCTGTACTTTTTGGAAGCTCTGGCTATTTTTTTCTTTTTGGTTAATGTGAGGGTAAACAGGGATTACAATGTTTGCATTTGATGGATAGAGTCCCTCTTGTGGTTGTGCCCTACACCCAAAAGTTGTACCATATACTCTTACATTGCGCCCATTAAGTGGGAGCACACCAATCCTCTCCCCTCCTTCCCCTTCGCCCTCCCTCTTTCCCCCTCCCCCTCAACTTGAATTGAATTGAGTTTTTCTCTTATGTGGGCCTGTATTAGATCATCTACTGGCTTCATATTAGTATTAAGTACTTTGGATATTTGCTTTTCCATTCTTTTTAATTAATATCTTTGTTCATTGTTATATTTATTTATTTATTTGAGGCAGAATCTCACTCTGCTGCTCAGGCTAGAGTACAATGACATCATAGCTCATGGCAACCTCAAACTCCCGGGCTCAAGCGATCCTCCTGCTTTGGCCTCCCAAGTAGCTGGAACTATAGGTGCCTACCACAATGCCCAGCTAATTTTTCTATTTTTAGTACAGATGGGGTCTCACTCTTGCTGAGGCTGGTGTCGAACTCCTGATCCTCTTGCCTCGGCCTCCCCGAATGCTAGGATTACAGGCATATGCCGCTGTACCCTGGCTTTTTACAGGAGGCAGATAGTGGTTACATGTCTACTCTGAGGCCAGAGCCTTGGCCCCATCCCTTACCCTCTGCATCTATTTCCCGGGGTGTAAAATGTGTGGCAGAAGCTCTACCTTACAAGATTGCTGTAAGTTTAAATGAGATAATTTATTGAAAGCACCCAGCACACAACAAGTGCTCAATAAACGTTAGCTATTATCATGCTGAACTGCTCCTATGATGAAATAATCAATCCAAATAATAGCATTTATCAAGCACCTACAGTTCACAGTGCGGCCCACGCACTGAGCTGGCCGCGTTATATACCAGTGCTGTGATGGGACGGTGTTCCATAGCCACTTACTCACTTGGGACTTTGGCAAACTGCTTAACGTCTCTGAGCTTCAGTTTTGGTAAAAAGCGGCTACAAAGAAAACCCACCCCGAAAGAGTCATTGTGAGAATTCAGAAGTCAGAATGCAAAGGGACTTAAACTTGGATGGTAGGTTGGCAGCAGCTTGGAGCTTTGTGCATGTTCTTTCCGGTGGCTCTTGCCACAATAATAGGATGTGGCTTCACAGAGGAGGAGGCTGAGGTCAGAAAGGTTAATGACTCTCCAGGCCCCATGAGCAGTCTGGGGTGGAGCTGGGCTTTGTGCTCAGGCCCATCTGACCTTGTGCATGTCTTGAAGGTCATTTCTCCATCAGCCATTCCTGGGTCCCCCCATCCCCGGATTTTGTTTTGGTGCACACCACCCTGTGTGTAGGAAATGAGACTCACCCCTAGCGCCTGAGGAAGAAGTGTGATTTGGGTCTTCTGGGAGGAAGATGCCAAGAGGGCAAAAGATGTGCAAGATATTTATTGGGGAGATGCCTGTGCGGGTGAAAGGGGAGAGCAGGAGTGGGCAGGGAGAACCTTCAGGTCGTGATGTGGGTCTAGCACCTGGGAAAGGAGACGGGGAGAAAGGAGGACTGAGGAGGAGGAGGAGGCTGAGGCTGCAGCCCAGCTCTGATAAAGTGTCAGTCCGGCTGATGGGGAGTTAGAGCCCCATACTGAGCAGAAATGGCCCAGCCCTGGATCCCCACCATGCACGGTTACTGCATGGGAAGAGCAGAGCCTCCGCATGAAGCCGGCCCCACGGTGCGGCATCCCCAGGCTGTCAGGTAACTAATCCTGCCACAGCACGTTCTCTTGAAGGGAGATCTGAGTGTTTGCACCTGGAAGTGATTCGATTCCCATTGGTAGCATCTGGTTTGGGCAGGAGTAGGCGATGCATCTGGACTAATGAGCCATAAGGGAAGTCTACTTCCAGAAGTGTGGTAAAGGTGTTTTTTCCTCTACCTCTCATTGCTGCTGTATGGGGATTGCTATCCGGAGCTGTGGCAGCCACTTTGAGATTATGAAGCGTGAAGGCAAAACCCAACACACTCAAGAAGGCAGAGTAAGAAGATAGAAAGGATGTGGAGTCTTGATGACATCAACATGTCCCTGAACTGGCTTGGTGCCCATAGCACAGCAGTTACGGTGCCAGCCACATGCACCAAGGCTGGTGGGTTTGAACCCGGCCCGGACCAGCAAAACAACAATGACAACTTCAACAACAACAAAAAAGTAGCTGGGTATGTGGTGGGCACCTGTAGTCCCAGCTACTTGGGAGGCTGAGGCAAGAGAATTGCTTAAGCCCAAGAGTTTGAGGTTGCTGTGAGCAGTGATGCCATGGCACTTTACTGAGGGTGACATACTGAGACTCTGTGTCAAAAAAAAAAAAAAAAAGTCCCTGAATTAACCACACTGGAATAGCCTCCTTTGAAAAAGTTGTTATGGCTCAGCGCCTGTAGCTCAGCGGCTAGGGCACCAGCCACATACACCTGAGCTGGCAGGTTCAAATCCAGCCTGAGCCCGCCAAACAACAATGACAACTGCAACCAAGAAATAGCCGGGCATTGTGGCGGGCACCTGTAGTCCACTGCTTGGAAGGGAGAGGCAGGAGACTCACTTGAGCCTAAGAGTTTGAGGTTGCTGTGAGTTGTGATGCCCTGGCACTCAATCCAGTGTAACAGCTTGAGATTCTATCTCAAAAAAAAAAGAAAAAGAAAAAGAAAAAGAAAAAGTTGTTTTGTAAGATAATAAATTCTTTTTTTTTTTTTTTTTTGAGACAGAGTCTCACTATGTTACCCTCAGTAGAGTACCATGGCGTCACAGCTCACAGCAACCTCAAACTCTTGGGCTTAAGTGATTCTCTTGCCTCAGTCTCCCAGTAGCTGGGACTATAGGTGCCCGCCACAACACCCGGCTATTTTTTTTGTTATTGTTATCATTGTTGTTTAGCAGGCCCAGGCTGGTTCGAACCCACCAGCCCCAGTGCATGTGGCCAGCTCCCTAACCACTCAGCTATGGGTACTGAGCCAGATGATAAATTCTTTATCATTCAAGTTATATAACGCTATATAACAAATTACCTCAAATTACTTAGCAGCTTCTGAAAACAAACATTTGTATGTCACACAGTTTGTGAGTGTCAGGAATTCAGAAGTGGCTTAGTTGGGAGGTTCTGGCTCAGGGTCCTTCCTGAGATTGTGGATAAGATGCTGGTCAGGGCTGCAGTCATCAGAAGGCTTGACCGGGGCCACAGGATTCTTCCCCAAGATGGCACACTCATGTGGTTGTTGTCTGGAGGCCTCAGTTTCTCACCACACAGCCCTCTCCACACAACAGCATGGGTATCCTCACAAGCTAGTGGCTGGCTTTCCCCAGGATCAAAGTGATCCAAAAGAGAGAGGAAGACCCACACACTTGATACAACCTAGTCTCTGAAATCACACACCGTCCCTTCTGTCTTATTCCTTTTGTTAGAAGCGAGTCATTTAGTTCAGCTCACACTCAAGGGGAGAGAAATTAAAGCTCCATTGCTTGAAGGGAGGGGTATCAAAGAATTTTGGGATTTGAAACCACCACAGCTACTTTCAGCTGGACTTGCTTTACTTACAAAAGCCCGGAAATCAGGATTGCTCACATCACACAACCCCACCAGCGTAGGCTGGGGAAATTGTGAGCTCAAGAGGTCAGAGCAGATCCAACAACCCTCAGAAGACTTTCCAACTTGGAAACCCTCCAGTTCCATAAGATTCTGACAGAGTGGGTCTGCTTAATGGTAGAAATACCTGTATACACATGTCCTACCTAAACATAAAGTTAAAAGTAGTCATTAATTAGAAAATGTGAAAAATATACACAAAAGGATAAAGAATAACTTGATGACTCCTTTGAACCACTGTCTAGTTCAATAACACAATACCCCTGAAACAGAAGCCCTGTATACTCACATACCCTGACCTCTCTTCGCCACCCCCCGTGGGAACCACCATCTACACTTAAGGTGTTTTCCATTCCTGTCACTTTCTTTCTACTTTAACTGCACATGTTGTAGACCTAGGTAATATACAACATTGTTTTGCATGTTTCTAAACTTTGCAGAAACGAGGTCATGCTGAAAATATCCTACAACTTGCTTTTTAATCTCCATTATGTCTGTAAGAGTCAACTCTGCAAAGACATGGAGGAATTGGAGCCCTCAGACGTGGCTAGCCGAAGGGCAAAATGGTACAGTCACTTTGGAAAACAGTCTAGCAGGTTCTCAAAAGTGAAACACGGATCCATCACTTCCACTCCCAGGCATATACCCCAAAGAATCCAAACATGTATGTCCACACAAAAATCTGTACATGAAGGTCCACAGTGGCATTCTTCCTAACAGTCAACACCTGGGAAAGGGCCAGGCGCAGTGGCGCAAGCCTGTAGTCCTAGCACTCTGGGAGGCTGAGGCTCAAGAGTTCAAGACCAACCTGAGCAAGAGTGAGATCCTGTTGCTACTAAAAATAGAAAAACTAGCTGGGCATCATGGCAGGTGCCTATAGTCTCAGTTACTTGGGAGGCTGAGGCAAGAGGATCGCTTGAGCTCAAGGGTTTGAGGTTGCTGTGAGCTGTGACACCACAATGTTCTACCAAGGGTGACAAGGTGAGACTCTGTCGCAAAAAACAAACCAAGAAAAAAAAGCAGAAACAACCCAAATGTCTATCAGTGAATGAATGGATAAATGTGGGCTTATCCATGTAGTGGAGTATTATTCAGCTATAAAAAGGAATAAAGAACTGATATATACCACCACGGGGATAAACCTGGAAATTATGCTAAGAGAAAGAAGCCAGATACAAAACATAACATGTTATATGATTCCATTTATGTGAAATATTCAGAATGGGCAAATAAATCCCTAGAGACAGAAAGCAGATTAGGGGTTGGCTGGGGCTGGAGGTAAAGAGGAATGGGGATGGAGTGTCTTCTGAGGTGACGAAAATATTCTGGAATCAGAGCAGCGATAGTTGCACAGCTTTTCCAATGTACTATAAAGCACTCCACTGTACATTTTAATTTTATGATATACGAATTATATCGCAATAAAATGATTCAATCTTGTTAATACACAGGCTCAGTCATTCATTTTGACTTCCATACAGTAATCTGTGAGTGTGAATATTCTACATCCACCCACCCTCCCCTTCAAGAGTGGGTGTTTGCTGCTATCACAGCAGTGGGGCTATGAACATCCCCTGCATGTCTCTTCATGCAGGCATGAGGGTTTCTTGAAGGTACATACCGAGGAGTGTGCTTGCTGGGGCCCAGAGTTTATGCGTCTTCAACACCCCAGCTCTCTAAAACTTCTTCCTGAGTCTAAGGAGAGAAGACAAGGAAGCAAGTTCTGCCTCCACCCTTGGCCTCTGCAAACCTCCTGAGGTCTCAGAAAATAGGGCAATTGAAATGGAAAACAAATAGCACAAATCAAGGGGTGGGCTGTTTCCCCTGCCATTGCTGCTGCCGTTTGGAGACCCGCTGGATGGGCAGCGGTGCCTCCCCCACCAGAAAATATTAACAGCATTTAATGAATATTCACAAGGATTCATTAAACATTTCCCCGTGTGGCTGAACAAAACAGTGTTCAAACCCCCAAGCCATTAACAAAAAAGGAAGAAGAAATATTTCAGGGACGATATGCGCAAGCTAAAAATGCCACAAGCAAGAAAGAGCTTTTATTTATTTATTTATTTATTTTTGACACTCAGTTCCATCTCCTTCATCTCACTGGTGTTGTGTAGGAAGAGCCTAGTATCCTAAGTCTTTGTGACATCTTGGAATAGGATAATCCTGATGAGTATTACTACGATTATTACATGTTTCACTTTCTGTCCATGGAGAGTTGCCTTCATCACAGGGATAATATTTAAACAAGACATTTAAGTTGGAACGGGCTTTTCTGAGAAGCACATCACTGGCTGCTTATAGGTACCCTGTAAGATAGTCCTAATACTATTATCCACATTTCATAGACATGGAAACTGAGGCCCATGATCATCAGTGGACTCAGCCAAGGTCACTGCACAGAGATGAGACTATCATTTGTTTGTTCATTTGTTTTTTTTTTTTGAGACAGTCTTACTCTGTTGTTCAGGTGAGAGTGCCGTGGCATTGGCCTCGCTCATAGCAACCCCAGACTCCTGGGCTCAAGTGATCCTCCTGCCTCAGCCTCTCAGGGTGTTGGGATTTCAGGTACGAGGCACCGAGCTTGTCCTGTTTGTTTGTTTGTTTGCAATAAGATCTCTCTGTGTCACCCAGGCTGGAGTGGTGTGATCATAGCTCACTATAACCACCAATTCCTGGGCTCAAGTGATCCTCCTGCCTCAGCCTCTGAGCAGGTGGAACTACAGGCACACACTACCACACCTGGCTAATTTTTCTATTTTTGGTAGAGCTAGGGTCTTACTACGTTGCCCAGGCAGGTCTCCTGGTCTCACACAATCCTCCTGCCTCGGCCTCCCAAAGCACTGGGATTACAGACATGAGCCACTGTACCCAGCTGAGACGAGACTCTTACATTCCCAGTGCTTTGGCCATCTTCAGAGGAAAGTTGACGTCATGACATTGTCACCCTGACAGCAGCAGACTAGACCAGACTAGACTCTGACCCAAAGGCAGAGATTCACAGGTGGTCTTTTTTTTTTTTTTTTTTTTTAAGAGAATCTCACTTTGTCGTCCTCGGCATCACAACTCACACCAACCTCAAACTCATGGGCTCAAGCGATCCTCTCGCCTCAGCCTCCTGAATCCACACCCCCAGCTATTTTTCAGAGAGAGTCTCACTCTTGTGCAGACTGGTCTCCAATTCCTGAGTTCAGGCAACCACCTGCCTCGGCCTCCCAGAGTGCTAGGATTATAGGCATGAGCCACCGTGCCTGGCCCCAGAAGTGGTCTTACATGAGGGCACTGCTCAGCAGAGGTGCCCACCCCTGCAGAGTGACCTGAAGAGCCAACTGACCCTCCCTCTCTCTGAGGAGTCTCAAGTCTGTGTGCAACAAGGACATGGAAGAGTCGGGAGCTGGGGCAGAGGCTGAATGACACATAGAGGGACAAGGCGGTAAAGCTTTGAGTCAGCCGAAGCCGAGAGGCACTGGGAGCCCAAAGCAGCACAAGCCACAGGCCTGCGATGGGCCGGTGGGCTGGGAGAACAGAAGCTGAAGCAGGGCGGGCCGCTTTGTTGGCGGATCCCTTTAGAGGAGCACATCTCCCGTCAGCCTCGGAGGGAGCAACAGGGTAACGGGAAGTGGTGGACCCCAAAGTACTTTCCCCTGCCAGCGAGACCTGGCTCCGCCTGGCTTGAGAACGACCTGTGTGCCCTATTTCCTGTGTATTTCTGCTTTTGGCCAGTGATTCTTAACGGGAGGGGACTTTGCAATCACAATATCTGGAGATGCCCCTCTCAGAGGGCGGGTCCTATTGGCGTGTAGAGGGTGGAGGCCAGGGATCATGTTAAGCATATTTCAAGGCACAGGGCAAACCCCCCCCCACACAGAATTATCCAGAAAGTCACTAGTGCAGAGGTGGAGAAGTCCAATTTAGGCCCCCTTTAAATGTGTTTTAGGGTAGGTTCTCTGGAGCAGAAATCGACACAGATTTTGGTGTCCAAGATATTTGCAAGGAATCAGCACTTGTGCAAGGGAGGATGAGGAGGCAGCACAGAGCACAGGGAGACGCCCAGCTGGGACGAAGTGGCCACAAAACCTCGGCCAACCCCATGGGCTTCCATGGACTGTCAGAGTTATCCCTGCCATGGGCTAAACTGGCCAGACCTTTACACCCCTGCAGGGTCAGTCACTGGGTATGGGCTGACCTGGGGGGAGTAGCCTCCATGAGGTGGAGGCTTAGGTCAGGAGGAGCAGTTCGTAGAGGGGCTGACAGCCGCAGGCTGTCTATGGGCGACCTTCCTGGCAGCTGTAAGTCCTTCCTTGAGGGGGCAGCCGGGTACTTACGGTTTTTTGGTTTCTTGTTTTTGTTGTTTTGAGACAGGATCTGGCTCTATTCTCTGAGCTAGAGTACAATGGTGTCCTCATAGCTCACTGCAGCCTCAAACTCCTGGGCCCAAGCAATCCTCCAGCTTCGACCTCCTGAGTAGCTGGGACTACAGGTGCCTGCCAGGATGTCTGCCTAATTTTTAAAAATTTTTCTAGAGGTAGTTGGAAGAAGAGGAGGGAAACTTCACAATATTGCCCAGGCTGGTCTTAAATTCCTGGCCTCCAGCAATCCTCCCCCCTCAGACTTCCAAAGCGCTAGGTTAGATTATAGATATAAGCCACCACACCTGGCCTACTACTTTAAGAAGTTCTGATGAGAAGCCAGATCCCAGGTAGATCCTGCGGGTAGCCGAGTAGGTCTAGATAAGCCGATGGAATTTGCAGAGCTGAAGAGAAAGAAACATCTAGAAAGTAAAATGTATATTCCTAGCTTTATTTTTCCTAAGTCAAATTAGATGCATAGAACCTATCTCTTGGACAGTATGAAGGTGAATGGATAGATGAGTGAATAAACCGAAGAGAGATACGTAGAAGGAAAGAATGGAAAATAACAATAGCGGTCACTGATTGATTATTTATTGTGTGCCAGGAACTCTGCTACCTGTATAATCGGCTCTCAACCTCCCAGAAGTCTCGTAAGGTAAGGTTTATTAATGCCATTTGGGTGGGTGCAACAGCTAAGGTTCAATGCGTTATCTATTGACACAGATTAAATTCCGTGAGCATTTAGTGGTTTAAAACAACAATGGACATTTACTAACTACCTCTCTATTTCTGTGACTTAGGAATTTGGGAGGAGTGTAGCTGGCAGGTCCTGGCTCAGGGGTGTCAGCAGTCTAGGTCAAGAGGCAAGCTGGAGTTGCACAATTTGAACTGGGAGCTGGGGCTCCACTTCCCAGGCGATTCACTCCACAGCTGTTGGCTGGAGCCTCAGTTCTCCTCCACAGGCGCCTTTGCCCAGGACTGTTTAAGACGCCCCATTCTACAGGAGGTGGCTTCTCCCAGAATAAATAGTCCAGGACAGTACAAAAAGGAAGCCGCAATGCCCTGGATGACACTGCCTTGGAAGTCACACTCGGTCACTTAACCACATTCCTTTACTTAGAAGTGAGTCATTAAGCCTGGGCCATACTCAGAAGGGGAGGAATTGGGCTCCACCTTTGGAAGGGAGGATGTCAAAAAACTTGTGAGTATTTAAAATCACTCTAAGACTTAAGTCATGTAACCAATAATTGATGAAACTGGGGTTTGTCCATCCATTCATTCCACAAATATCAGCACTTTATCTCTGCTTTCCATTATGACAGCTACTAACCGTGTAGGTTATTGAGCCCTCAAAATAGGGCTGGTGTGCCTAAGCAACCGTATTTTTTAAATGTTTTAAAATTTCACCTCATTTAAATTTAAAAACCTGTTCGTGGCTTGGTGTGGTGGCTCACACCTATGATCCTAACACTCTGGGAGGCTGAGGAAGGAGGATCACTTGAGGTCAGGAGTATGAGGTTTCAGTGAGCTATGATGACACCACTGCACTCCACCCAGGGCAGCAGAGTGAGACTATGCCTCAAACAGACAAACACACACACACAGAGGAAACCTGTTCATTCGATTATTGGAAAACTTCTATGTTTCGAACAATTGAGGTAAGTGAATCTACTCTCCCCATGAATTCTATGAAATCTAAATAGGATTAAGTATTTTCAGTGCAAATTTAGCACCCAAGTGAAGACGAGCTGTAATATAAAATACATGCTGCATTTTGAAGACTCAGTATGAGCGAACAAGAATGTAAACTGTCACATTTGCACTTTTTTGACTCTGTTGCGCAGGCTAGCACACCATGGCATCAGGCTCGCTCACAGCAACCTCAAACTGCTGGATTCAAGTGCTCCTCCTACCTCAGCCTCCTGAGTAGCTGGGACTACAGGCCTGTGGCACCACACCCAGCTAATTTTTCTATTTTTAGTAGAGACGGGCTCTTGCTCTCACTCAGAGTGGTCTTGAACTCCTGACCTCAAAGGATCCTCCTGCCTTGGTCTCCCAGAATGCTAAGATTACAGGTGCGAGCCACCTCACCTAGCCCACATTAGCATTTTTATATTGATAATATTTTGGATATATTGGGTTAAATAAAATATATCATTAAAATGAGTTTTACTTCTTTTTCCTTTTCTCATGCGGGTGTTAGAAAAATTTTAAATTATGAACATAGCTCACTTTATACACATATATACATATATATATATACTTTATTTTTTTGGAGACAGAATCTGACTTTGTCACCCTTGTTTGAGTGCCATGTCGTCTTAGCTCACAGCAACCTCAAATTCCTGGGCTCAAGTGATCCTCTTGCTTCAGCCTCCTGAATCGCAGGGACTACAGTCACCCACCACAAATACCTGGCTAGTTTTAGAGACGGGTCTCACTCTAGCTCAGGCTGGTCTGGAACTCCTGAGCTCAGGCAATCCACTGCCTCGGCCTCCCAGAGTGCTGGGATTACAGGTGTGAGCCATCTCGCCCTGCCCTTCACTTTGTATTTTGATTGATGGCACCACAATCCATACTTAATGCTATTGGGGTCATAGTTCCAATCTTCATGGAGCTTATAGTCAAAAGAAGACAGCTACTAAGTAATTAATCCAAGAGCTAATTGAGGGGGGAAATCACTGTTACAAAGCAGAAATCAGGGACCTGTGAGAGTTTCACAAGAGAACTGGCCCAGATGGGGCTGTCTCCGAAGCAAGTTGGCGACTTGAGAGAAAAAGAAGTTACAGAGCCCAGGCCTCACAGCAGGGTGTGGGAGGTGGAGGGGAGAGGCTGTGTGTCCTGGGGGGCAGGGCCCCAGCTCCTTGGGTTCAGGGCCAGAGAAAGCGGATGTAGCAGGAGTGGCGTCACTTTGATGTGCAGGTGGCGAGGCGGCAGGGAGCGGCTGGTCTACCATCAGCTGTCAGGTTGGCACTTGCTGCTCTGCCTACGCAGTAGTCAGGATCGGGAGGCCTCCAGGGCTCTCTGGGTGTGGCCTCCTGTGGCTTTGCTGGAAATCACCTGGGCTCCTACAAAAGCCAAGCACCAGGCAGGAGGCCGGCCCTGAGTTTGACCTGGGGCCAACTCTTGGTTCTGGACCAGTCAGTGGGTTTCCTCCCAAGCGGAAGCCAGAAGGTGACTTTGATAACTACACTAGGACCGGACCATGACAACTAGCACTCTGTAAGTCCCTACTCCCAGCCAGTGTGTTGTTCATCCTGCAGCGACTTAAATTCTTTTGCCATCTACCTGGCCCCTTAGCCACATTTTCCGTCCCCCAATCTGCCTTCTTATGGTGGCCCAGATCCTTACTGTTCCTAAGATTGCTGCTGCCTTGGGGCCTTTGCCCTTGTTATATCTTCTTCCCAGAGCACCTTCCCTCAGAAACTTCCCTAGGTGGCATCTTCTCATCACGTAAGTCTCAGCTAAAGGGTCACCACCATTCCTGACTCCTCCGTGTAAGATTCTCTCCACGCCCTGCTCTTTATGTGGCTCTCTGTCTCATCTTCCGTCAGATTTTTTTTCTACATCATATGTCTTCCTATCTGAAATTATCTTGCTCATTTACTGTTTTATTCATCATCTGTCTCCCCACCTGAAAATAAGCTCTGCGGGAACAGAGACTTGTCCAGGGCCTAGAACAGTTCCTGGCAGGTGCTCAAAAAATATTTGTTCAATGAATTCACTCATCTTCCTAAAATGCACATCTGAAAACAACGATGGGGACGTCATAAGAATGTGGACAAATGTGTGTGCTGAAATATTGAGTTAAAAAAAGAACAGGAAAATGATCACTCTGATATCACGCTGAAAGATATGTGCGTACAGGGGCAAAGGAGGAAACACACAAGGGGAACAGAGCTCTGAGCTAGGAAGTGTGGGACTCTTGGGGACTGCTATTTTCCAAAATTCTATTTAATAGGGTTATATTGTTTTTTAATAACACTTCTATTGAGATATAATTCATATACTAAAAAGTTCACCCTTTTAGAGCACACAGTTCAGCAGTTTTTAATATATTTTTGAAGTTGTGAATAGATGTAATTCCAGAATGTTTTTGATATCCCCCCTAAACCCTAGACCCATTAGTGGTCATTTCCATTCTCCCTCCCTGCTGCCAAGAGCCAGGCCTCCACTAATCTATTGTCTGCTCTAGAGACTCGCCTGTTCTGGGGATTTTACATAAATGAAATCACACGATGCGGGTCTTTTGTTACTGGCTTCTTTCACTTAGCCTAATGTCAAGGTCCATCCGTGTCGTTGCATGGTTAGTACTTCACCCCTTTTTATGGCCAAATAATATTCCATTGTAGAATATCCCAAGTGGATATACCACACTTTAATTAATCGTAGGACGAAAACTGGAGTTGTTTCGATTATGTGTTGTTTTTACCATTAAAAAAAAAAAAAAAAAAAGGTGAAGTACACCATTTCCCACCCTGTTCTACAAATTTAATCTTGTCATTCAGTTGGCTCCAAAATCCCAGCGTCTTCCCAATGCTTTTGGAAGACACCGTCCTGGCTCTTTTGCTTATGCTGTCTGCCCCTGGCTATCTTTCCAGAATATTCTTTTTTTTTTTTTTTAAATTAGAGAAGGGGTCTTACTATATGGCCCAGGCTGGGGTGCAGTGGCTGTTCATGTAGTGATCACAGATCCCTGCAGCCTCAAACTCCTGGCCTCAGGCAGTCTTCCCACCTCAGCCTCCTGAGGAGCTGGGACCGCAGGCCCTGCCACCATGCCAGCCCACAGCATGTTCTTAGACTTCTTCTCTTGAGCCCCTCTGTGCTCTGCTGGGCACGCTGGCCATGCACCCTCAGCCACTGGGCCTTTGTAGACGTCGTCCCCTCTTCTACGTCCTGGAAAAAGTCATCTGCAGGCTGCCAAGTGTTCCCTTCTGTGTGAAGACTCCTCTTCTTGGGCTCCTCTCTTTACAACGCTCTCCGCTCCTAAAGGACTCATTGTTTTGTTTAGTCCCCTGCCTGTTTCGTGCCTTGGCCTCTGAGAGAAGTACCCTCTGGGTCTCATTCATCTTCTCTTCTCTCCCATCTGACATTCGCCTCTCACATCTGTACCTGGCACCTGGTGGGTATTCGTCAAAGTCAAAGGACGGCTTGTGTGGATGGAGCTTCTGCTGTCATAAACTGAACGGGAATCCCACAACGCTATCTCTGGTGAGTAAGATGTTACAATGTCAAGGTTAAAGTGTGGGCTTAGGAGTCAGATGGACTTAGCTCAGATCCAGACTCTGCTAGTGGCTACTTGGGTAGCCACTTCCTCATCTTTAAAATGGGCATAATTTCTCCCACCTGATAGAGGTGCCATGAGGATTAAGTGCAGGTGATGCACTCAGCATAGAGTAATTGTTCAGTAAGTGCTTTTTAAAATTGTGTTATAGATGATGTAACATTTACATTTTGACCTTTTTTTTTTTTTGAGACAGAGTCTCACTTTGTTACCCTCAGTAGAGTGCTGTGACATCCTAGCTCACAGCAACCTCATACTCTTAGGTTCAAGTGATTCTCTTGCCTTAGCCTCCCAAGTAGCTGGGACTACAGGTGCCTGCCCGGATATTTTTAGACACGGGGGGTCTTGCTCTTGCTCAGGCTGGTCTCAAACCTGTGAGCTAAAAGCAATCCATCCACCTCAGCCTCCCAGAGTGCTAGGAATATAGGTGTGAGCCACTGTGCCCAACCAATTTTAACCATTTTTAAGTGTATAATTCAGGTGTCATTCAGTATATTCACATTGCTGCACAGAGTGTCACTGTGTTGCCCAGGCTAACATGCTGTGGTGTTAGTGTAGTTCAGAACAACCTCAGACTCCTGGGTTCAAGTGATCCTCCTGCCTCAGCTTCCCCAGAAGTGGAGACTGCTGGTGCCTAGTACAATACCTAACTAGTTTTTCTATTTTTAGTAGAGACAGGGTCTCATTCTTGCTCAGTCTGGTCTCAAATTCCTGAACTCAAGCAATCCTCCTGCCTCAGCCTCCCAAGAGTACTAGGATTACAGGCCTGAGCCACCATGCTGGCCTGTGCCAGAAGTCTTAATGGTGTGGATTTTGCTAGAGACAGGACACGCTACGCTGAACCAGTCATGAGCTTGTCTACGTCTCTGTTTTCCCTAAACCATTTCACTCTCTCAAGAACCCTGGGAAGTTTTATCATTTCCATTTATACTGAAGGCCCAGAGGGTTCTAAGGATGCACCCAAGAACACCCACCAGCGTGTAGCAGAGCTGAGACCATTGCTCAGAGCCAAGTACATGTCTGCTACCTACGGATCGCAGCTTCCTGGATTTCATTGACCTCAGTCAGTCCAGATCTGAGGTTTTGACTTTGACACCTGGAAGCGTATAGGTAAATGGAGAAAGGGGCAGCCCTATTCCAAGACCAGAGAATGAGGGCTGGTAGCTATGGTGTCCTGAGCCCAGACAATGGCAGGGCATGGGCTGAGCCTTGTTGAGCTGCTGATGTCTTTATGCAGCCGGGACTGACTCCTGCCGTAGCAGACCCAGCATGTACCACCCCCGTGACAAATGATAAAGATCTCACTGGGCATATGAGAGCCACTTGAGAAACTGAATGGAAACAATTGAAAAGCGCTGCACACCAGCCACCGAAGCCGAAAGCCTGCAGATTCTGCTGATACGAGGTCTTCTGTGCGTATTTGCTGATCCTGGAGAATCTTAGCTATTTGGGCTTTTTAATAAGAGTCTTGGGGCCTCTTTGTAGGGAACCGGAGTGCTGGAACTCGCAGAGGACCTGTCTCGTCAAGTCCAGAGCATCACAGCATTAGGATGGGATGAATATCTGACAATTGGCCAATCAAGTTTCATTTTGAAGACTAATTATGATGGCTTTCTAATTCTTAACCACCTCCCTGGGAGACTCTTAAAGGGGCCCCCCTTTCCTATTCCCTTTGCCAAGGAACAAATATTTGCCCTTGCAATTAGAATGCCTCCTACTGCCACCATCGCTATATTTTAGCAACTCCTAAGAGCCCGATAAATGCTAGTTAACCAGCTAATTGCAGCTACAACTGACCCTTCGAGTGTGACAAGTGGCTGGTGACATGCTCAAGTCACTCATTTGTGTCATTGAATTTAGCCATTTGCCTGCGCGCTTCTAAGTTAAAGGATCTCACCCCAGGCGATTCCAGTTCAAAGTGCCTCTGGAAACAATCATGACATTGGCTGGTAAACTTAATAGTTATGGTGTACATGGGCATGGGACACTGGATCAAAAGCTATAGAGACCTGACCCACTGTCCCTTCGGCTCTTAGGCTGTGGCCACACCAGACCAGCAACATTCCAGTCTTTCATAGAAAAAGCATTTCACATTGAAAGGGACTGAGAAAATAAATCATGATACTTGAGTGGAATGGGATGAACTTTGGGCACTGAAAAGGAAGAGATATATTTCCTACACTGGGCTTTGCTCACTTGAACTAGCACTTCTGCAAATGCTGTTCCCTCTATCCAAATGCTTTTCCATCTATCCCAGTCTTCTGACACACATGCGTTTTGCATACTGTACATGTTTAATGGATGAGCTGGCTCTCACAGCTTTTCCCTCCTCAGGGGTTCACAAAGTGAGCCAGTTATCCTACGAATGAGGGGTGGGCTTGCGGGGGGCAGCTGGGAGTATAGGGAAATTGATCTGGGTGTTTTAGAAAGATGTCCACAGTGTATAGTTAAGTGAAAAAAGTAGGTTACAAGCAGTGTGTATCTTATGACCCACTTTTTTTTGTAAAAAGAAAATTCCATATTTACATGTTTGTTTATGCATAGAGAAATCTGCGAGGGTACATATTGCATTAGCGGTGATTAGCCCTAGGGAGGCGGGGTATGGAGCAGAAACTGTGAGCAGAAAGTTTTGCTCTTATTTTTCTACTTTCTAAAGTATGTGTGTGTTTGTGTGCTTTTACAGTGGGCATTGTATTAATTTTATAATTAAAAATCTAATAAAGGGTTTTAAATGTGCTTAGGGAATAGAATAATGATGTTTCGAAAATATTTGCAGTTGGCCTTTGCCACAGATGTACCAAGCTGAGCTGCTAGTTACCATGTTGGGTGTGTGTATTTTATTCTTTCAACCAGACTGTGAATTCTAAGAGGGCAGGGACCAGGTCTAACAGGTGTACCTATAGCAAAAACCTCAAAACTGACTCTACCTTTTGCTGAGTACTAAACATGCTATATGCATCATCAGGTTTAGTTTCATTTATTTATTATTATTATCATTATTTTAAGACAGAGTCTCAGTCTGTTGCCCAGAGTAGAGTGTTGGGGCCTCAGCCTAGCTCACAGCAACCTCAGACTCCAGGGTTTAGGTGATCCTCATCCCTCAGACTTGTGAGTAGCTGGGATTACAAGCACCCACCACAATGCCTTGCTTTGAACATTTTTTTCTATTTTTGGTAGAGACCGGGCCTTGCTCCTCCCCAAGCTGGTCTCGAACTCCTGACCTCAGGCCATTCTCCCATGTTGGACTCTCAGAGATAGGATCACAAGGTGTGAGTTTCATTTACTTCTCAGTCTTCACATCCCCTGTGATGCTTTGGACAGGCAAGAGGACTCAGTGAAAATTTTTTTGGGGGGGTTTGAACCTGTCATCTCAGACATATGGAGCTGGCGCCCTACTCCTTTGAGCCATAGGCCCCGCCCCTTCAAAAAGTGAAGATTTTTGATCACAAAGTGTGGTTGGCACTTTTCCGTGTGGCACACAGGAAATTGAGATTCCTTCATTCAACTATGAACACTTTTCTACAAGAGCAGGACTTTTAAATGCCTCTCCTAATGAAAGAAGGTAGTAGGTAGCAAAGTAGAGGACAAGGTCTACCTCCCACCCGGGCCTGAGTTTGGGAACATAATGTGGTCACGTTTCTCCAAGTCAGTTTTGTGGAACCCCAGGCCAGCACAGTGCTGTGGGGAAGAGTTCCACGATTAGTTACGTTTGGAGAATGCTCTTACTACCCACCCTCTCAGAGGTTCACCTTCCAGTGAACACATTCAAGGCTCTGAAAAGTACTGCAGTAAAGGAGCAGGTTTAATTTTGGTCAATCTCAAATTTGCTGAAATAATTTGATCATGGAGCTTATTGGTTTCATGAAAGATTCTGAACATGTTTCCTGGTAATATGCTTTAGAAAACACTGCCCTGTAGCCAAAAAGGCTGGACAACTGCTGAGGAGACACTTGTGCCTTGGTGTCTCCTTCACTTTACACTTGGGACTAAATGTGGAACCCCCATTTCCTATGCCTAGGTCAGTTTCTTGTGAACTTCCTAGGCCTGATTTCCATGGATGGACTGTGTCCATTCATTGATGCACTCATTCACCTTCCCCACGGCGGAAGGGACTGCATTCATTCGTTTCCTGGCCAAGGAACCCATACACCTATATATACCCTGAGGCTAGAGGCCTAGAGGTGGAGACGGGGAAAGACAGGGAGAGGAACGGAGAGAGCTTCTCTCTCCCTACTTGAAATCTCTCCCACTACCAGGAGCTTTGGTGTTTTCTGTATTCTTTTCTGTAAATCAATTCTGTCTTATCACGGACGGGTGGGGGGGGAAATAATGTAATGAAGAAAAATAAAATACATGTATTTAAAAAAAAAAAAAAAAGACTACAGACAGACAAATTTGGCTATCTGTCTTGGTTCCCTGGCTAGTTAAAGAATGTGGTTCAGAAAAAAAAAAAAAAAGAATAATGAAAGTTTGCTTTTGTCTTGTTTTCCCTGAAACCATTCAGAATTCCTGGCCCTCTTGCTGTCTCTGGCTTCTCAGAGGGCCCACTGTGATAACACAACCGGGGCTGTGTGGTCCTTAACCTGGACATAACTCTAAATTAGCCATTAACATTGGCCCACCAATGCATCATAATGATACTTGCCAGTTTAAACTTGGAATTTAGCATGAGCATATTACCACGATGTGATTGATAACTAATCATTGTTTGAGGTGGCTTATGTAGCTAATAATTAATCCCTTTAAACGCGGGGTTTGTAGAAATTGCATTTCATCAACTCAAAGAGCTGGCTTTCTAAAGCTATGATTTGGGGACTCTTGCTGCCTGTGTTTGGCAATGGGGGACAAGAAACTACCAATTCCATTTATGTGTGATGCTGGATCTTGCAACAGCAGAAGTAGCTGTGCTCGACTTATTTGCTTTCCATGCTAGTAGTAATGGGCTATTTTGGTGGGGAAGGTTTTTCTAAGACAAAGGACAACGCATGGTGTGTTGGGTCCAAAGGAGTTTGCTCCCTTTGGCCTCGTGGCTTATCACCCGCATGGCAGGAAGGAAGATGCCTGCTGGGGTTGGCTGCTTCAGCAAGGACACCTCCCGTTTCCTGTTCTTGGGGCTGCTACCGTGGCAGGCAGGGGAAGGTAGTGAGGAGAGGAGGCCTGGCTGCCAGAGGAAGGGCCGCTTAGAGAAGTCACTTACGGTCCAGGAATTAGGAGACAAACAGCCAGCCCCACACATGCTCTGTTTGTTTCACTGAAGAAGCGCTATTATTGGGATGACAAGAGCTCACAGACCCTTCTAATGTGAGCTCTCCCTCAGTAACTTCATGACTATGAAAGGAACAGGAGATGTGAGGCGTAGTGGGGAGTTTCTGCTGAGAGAGCCAAAAGATTTGTCAGCCTTTGCCAGTTCCCATGACACCCTTTTTTATTTCCCGTCCTTCAGATTTCCATGGTAACTCACGTGGTATTATGTCTACTGCTTTATTACAGCCCTTAGCACAGTGCCTGACACATAATAGAAAATCGATAAATATTGTCGAATGACCTTTGTGACCACTATTGGAGGTGAAATTTCATGAAACTGTTTTCTTCCCTACAGTCTAAAGATCATTCCGACTTAATACTTAGGTTAACAAATAAATAAAACATGTGCATAATGAAAAAAAAAAAGACCAGAAGGGAATTTTCAAAATGTGAGTAACTCTCTTTGGGAAATGTGAGTATGTTTATTTCTCCCTTTCAGAAATAAAGTTGAAAGTTGAACTTTCAGTTTTTTAGAATTTTCTATAATAATAAAAAAGTATGTTAACTTTTATAAAAGAAAAAAATCTTTAGCAAATTCATTTAAAAATATACAATTATTTTGGGGGCGAGGGGGAAATCTGAAGCAATAATGACTATCTACTGTCTTCCTAAAATGCTTGGGTTGGGTATAGCTCCTGGTGGGTTTATACGCCCCTGTGTACAGATTACATATGTGCATGGCTCCAAAGCCGGTGCTAACTTATTTAGATGTTCAGTGTAACCAAATAAGACAAAGAATGCACTTGGTAAGTTCTTCCAGAACAACAGCAGGTACAGCAGTAATTCCCCAGATGATTAATTCTAAGTTCCTCTTGTTTAGAGTGGAGCTCACCAACCTCACTATTCACCTTTAGGAATAACTGATCCCCCATTCTTAGGACCTTCCTTGCACCCTGTAAGTGTCCCCATCATAGGGCTGTGACCCTGAGCCATGCTTATCTGTATGTGACTGTTTCTCCATTACTCTTTGGTTCCTTGAGGGTGTGCAGAGTCCAGAAGGCCTTCAAGAGGTATTTGATGAATGAGGGAACACAGTTGACCCCAGCTTGGCAGTCCTGGTGACAAGCTAATGGCTCATGATGACACAGTGGAAAGAGATGTGCATGGGATGGAGTTGAAACACATTCTTCTTAGTAAAATATCACAAGAATGGAAAAATAAATATCCAATGTGCTCCATACTAATATGAAACCAATATATAAACAATTACACGCTCATATGAACAACAAAACACAAATATAGTCTAGGATGGGGGAGAGGGAGGCAGGAAGAGAAAGAAGGGATGGAGGAGAAGATTGGCAGGAGGGGGGAGGCCATGTGGCGGTGTGTCACCTATTGTGCACATGGTGAGGGTGTAAAACACGCCCCCTGGGGGAGGGGCTCTTCTACAACTGAAACTTTACCTTGGAAGTGAGAACAATGTAACCTAAAAATTTGTGCCCTCATATTAATTTGAAATTAAAAAAGAAAAAAAATGAAAAATAGAATAAAATAATGGAAGAGAACATGAGAATTTACTGCAGACAACTTTTTAGAGATGTAGACTGACTTGCCACTTATTTCGAATCTCCCAAAGCTTTATTTTGCAGTTTTTGTCTAGAAATGTCATCTGAACTGATGCTGTTTATATCTTGTCTATCACAAGTTCTATGGTTTGGTGGAAGGAACACAGAAACTGGTTTCTATGCTGCTATGGTAATCACTTCCTATAAAAAAAAACAAACAACTTTTCTCCTTGAGCCCATAAAAGATTTTTAAAAAGAACTTTGAGATACTGCCTAATTTAGCTGTAAACATTCATGCAAGACAACGAGGATAATTATAATAGCACGTTCGTTATGTTCACAAACATTTGCGAGGGACCTACCATGTGCCAGACACTGTTAGAAAAGGCTGGCGTGGCTCTTAGCATGGAGTCTGGGGACCACGGGTCTAACACGCCACAATGTTGCCCGGGTGGAGCTGCCTCCTCCATCATCCGTGGGGCACCATGCTCTGAACCCCGCCTGAGAAGGGGAAGGCATTTACCCCGTCTGAGCAGGTGGAGGTGGGGAACCGCTCCCGGGTCTCTCTGGTTGATGAGAGATGCACCCATCACGGGGCTGCAGAGAAGGGGGGTCTGCAGAAGCCAGAAGAGGCGCAAAGGTCAAGGGGAAAGAGAAAACAGGATTTGGTGAGCTGCACATGGAGTGCGGGCAAAGTGCAACAAAAGACGAGGGAAACCGGCATCGCAGGAAGGAGGATCCGGTGGGGAATGCGTCAAGAGAAAGAACTGGAAGAAGATGGGAGAGAAACATTAGAGATGGGCGAGGGTGGGAGAGCTGGGACGGGACAAAGCGTGGTGAGCGACCAAGCGGCCTGCTGTGTAGTGTCCGGGTTGCGGGCTCCTCTTGGGGAACCTGGGACTTCTCACTGTTCAGCCACTTAAGCCCAGCTCATGCTCATTTATTTATTTTGCCAAATGCAACTGGCCTCTCAAACGTAGCCTGTGAAGCGAATTCTTCATATGGCGGTCTCCGGCCAATCTGCGTGCAGGGCAGGGTCTGATCCCCTGACTGGCTCTGCGACCCCGTTGCCTCCACCTGCCCTTGTACTCGGTCCTCTCCTGCGTTCGGTAACATCAGATGTTCTTTCAGCCAAGAATGCTCACGGGCGGATGTTTACGGGGCTCTGTTCTTCAATTCATTCAGACCTCTGCTCAAGCCCTGCCTTCCCCTAAAACTCTTTCCCTACAAACGTGTTGAAAATAGCTTGTCAATCTTCATTCCCTATCAGAACCATATTCTGATATGTTTCATATCACAAATTACTATTGAATTCCATGCATTCATTGGGGATTCATTCCTCCATTCCTTTATTTATACGTTTGTCTTTGCCACTTAGAACATAAGATCCATGTGTTGGGAGACATTCCTTTTTTAAATCTATTTTGGATTCACGTGAGGATATACATGATTAGGTTACATTGGTTGCATTTGTTAAGTCAAGTCCTTCATCCAGGTGTACCATATACCCCTACATCCTACCGGTTAGACGGGAGCTTACCAAACCCCCTTTCTCCTCTCCACTTCTTGAATTTAATTGTTTTTTTTTTTCTCTAATGGGATGGGGGCCTGTAGTTGTTCATCTACTAGTTTCAAATTAGTGTTGAGTACGTGGAGTGCTTGCTTTTCCATTCTTGAGATACTTCACTAAGGGGAATCTTCTCCAATTCCATCCAGGTTGACACAAAAAAATGTAAAGTCTTCCATCTTTTTTATGGATGAATAGTATTCCATGGTGTACATCTACCACAGTTTATTAATCCACCCATGGGTTGACAAACACTTGAGTTGCTCATTTCTCCATGAATCCCTCATATTCCTGCATTTCCTGGGAGCAAAGACTGTTGCAGACTATCTTTTCTGGTACATTTGTATAGTAAACCCCCTGGAAGGCTGAGATAAGTGTATCCCTTTCCAGTAAATAGCAGGAAAGCTTACTGGCTATCAGAAAAGATGTGCATTGCCAAAACTCTGGGTTCCTCTCCTACAATACAGTGCACTGCATGCACAGCTGTCACCTGATTCTGCAATCCCAATTCCACTACTTCCACTGGAAACACCAGTGCTTGAAAATACTGATCCTCTGCTTCCATGAAATTGTGGCTGGATAACTTTTAGCCTGCTGGTATAGTAAAATGCTTTCCTCCAGTCAGCTTTCCAAGAGGTTAACACTCAGCTATTTGTTTATATCTTGGTAAGGGGCCCTTCCTGCCCTCTGCATGCCACTACCTATGCTCGCCCAGGTCTCCTATCCCTCTGTCAGCCACTGCTCAAGTCAGCCTAGGGCACAAGTGATGAGAACTTCCTCAGTGAAGCATCTGAGACCTAACTGAAATGGTATGTCACGGCTAAGGAAAATTCCCAACCAGTGGGGCCAATCTCAAATCTCCCACCTCCCTGAGATTTGCATGCACAGGGTCAGCTTGCAGAATTTGCATTTTATTTGTGGGGGTTATTTATAGAGAGTTTTTGTGTGTGTGTGTGTACATAAGCAAGCAAGGCTGAGAATTTACAAGGTTGTCTTGGTATTTCCCTGACTCTCAGCTGTCTTGAGAACATTAATTCAAAGGGCAGTCCTGTAGTTAATGCTAGTAGACCAGTTTGTGAGCCTGGATTGCTGTTTTTTGGCCTGACTAAGCTGAAGTATGTCTTTACTGAGATATTATTATTCTTCACATTAGTAATAGAGGCACAGGGCCAACATTATCTCCAATGGTCTTATGTAAATAAGTTTTTTATAGATTAATTTGTATTCTCTCATTAAATTACATTAGAATTTTAATTATAATTTTAGAAATAATAGTTTTTATATCCATTGCTTATGGTCTACCAATGGAAGTGTTTACTGCTTCTACTGTCATTTTCCAATGTTTATTGATCATCCATAATGTCCAAAGCATTGAATTAGGCTTAGGTACAGCAGGCAAACAAGTGCACCCTAATCAAGTTAGACCATGATACATACCTCAAGTTTAAACAGAATGTTAAATATTAGTATAAACAACATGCCATGACAATGTCAGGGAATGAAGTGATTGGGAGTGAATTCAGGCCCTGATTTAGACAGAGCCCTCAGTAAGTGCTTATTTAATGGAATGCAGCATAGAAGAGTGTATCTTGTTGGTATGATCAATGATTTTATGGAATAAATGTTATTTTGTATAGATATTGTAGGCTGATGCAAAATTTTTGAGAAAATGTCCACCATTTTAACAAATGCATATGAAAATGAAGAGATGGCCAGGCACAGTGGCTCATGCCTGTAATCCTAGCACTTTTGGAGGTTGAAGTGGATGGATCAGAGACCAGAATGAGCAAGAGCAAGACCCCATCTCAACTAAAAACAGAAAAATTAACCAGGCATTGTGACAGGCACCTGTAGTCCCAGCTGCTCAGGAAGCTGAAGGAAAAGGATTGTTTAGACCTAAGAGTTTGAGGTTGCTGTGAGCTATGATGCCACTGCACTCCACACTCTACCCAGGGTGATAGAGTGAGACTGTCTCACAAACAAAGAAAGAAAGAAAATGAGGAAATGGACTTCTCTGCTTTTAGACTCTTATTACTAACTTTTTTATGACTTAGTTGTCTCCTTCTCTGCTTCTAATACTAGATATTATTAGTAATTATAGTGGTGATAATTACTAATTAGTGAAGTTTCTTTATCATGACACATCAATCATTGTTGTCTGTTCTATATCAAAGAAATAATCTGCAGAGTGACTAATGCATTTTTTACATTTTCAAAGCAAGTTTAGAATTAGGGAAGCAAGAGGAATTTGTCATTAGCTTTCCTTCCCCAAGCAACAGATATGCTGAAACATGGTTCTTACAATAATACAGACCATTCTTGGTTCCAAATTCTTTAAAAACACCCCCCCAATTGCTATTCCATAGGTAGTTTGCTTGATAAAAAAATGGCAAACACCCCCCCACACCATATTGAAATAAGTTGCTTTTCTCTGGTGTTACAGACTTGAAGATGGCATAATGGAGCAAATCTGAAACTTGTTGTGGTCTTACAACAGGGAATCTACTAGTGGGGATTTTGTTCATCATGACAAGCTGGTGGTTGAATATATTATACTATATGCTGCTACATTTGCACTCTCTTCTTTGAATCCACACAATTTTAGAGATGTAAAGAACCTTGGAAATTGAAGCCTAAACAGATAAAACAAAACAAAACAAACAAACAACAAAAAAAACAAAAGTTAAGCAAGCAAATAAGCCCACACAACTCTTCCAAATTCATGAATTAAGTTAGCAGCAATCAACTAAATAAGACAAAAATTTTAGGTCTTTGAATGTTTAAGCCAGAGTTCTTAGCAAATTTAAGAGTCTTTACTTACCTATTGTTCTGAAATAATTTAATTTCTTATTAAGAACTGTATCAAACTGATGGTTAATGGGTCTCATTATAGGAAGGAAAAATTCTGAATATTAATTACGAATCAGTTATGTGTTACAATTTTTTCATATTACATCAAAGACAAAGTCATTTCCTGTATAAAAAATAGAAAAAGTAGTAATTTTTAGGTGACTGCTCTAAGGTCATACAAAGTATTGGTAATTGAGCTGAGATAAAGACTGAAGTTATTGGCTTTGTTTTTGAAGTGTCTGTGCTAAGCCTCAGAACTTTATCAATGGATGTTTATTTCCCACAACATTCCCACGTGTGTGTAAGTTTTAAACAAGTGACCTAATTTATCCTCCAGTATTTATGAATGCACTAAGGCAATCAGTGTTTGAGATAGAAAGAAAGTCTCTATCATCAAAGAATTTCCATCTGGAAAGGAATCTCTGGGATACGTTCCATCCAGGAACAAGGGGATTAGATAACCATAGAACCTGTAAGTTCCACAGATAGTTCTCCACCTTCGAGTGAATAACAATAACAGTAAAATAAACAAACCAGAGCGAAGATTTTGGCTAAATGCCCTAGAAGCTCATAGATTTTCTGTCTGGCATTTTCACTCCTTTCAAGCCACGCATTAATGATGCTGACCTTTTTAGTAATTTGATTCTGACAATGACACAGCAGCGACAGTGTTGAAAGGCTGACAGCCTGATGTGGGAAAGGAACTATTTATGCTTCTATAGCAGGAAAATTCCACAGGAAGTAGGAATTCTGCTGTCTTCAGGACCATATTGTGTCCACCATCTTCCTGTAAGCTGAGGAAAACTGGTAGCCCATTGGTGCCTCCAGACTTAATAAACACAAGGGGGGCCATTTCATTTTGTCACTGAGTCTCAGTCTTGGAAGAGCCCTTAGTAACAATCTCACTAAATTATTACTTGAAGTAGTGTAAACTCTGAAGAAGGAACTCCTGGCCTGCGGGGATGCTTCAGTGAGGGGGGTAGAGCACCTAGGTCAGTCCAGAAAGGGCCCCATGCTTGATACCTACATATAAGCTGGAGATTTATAGAATTACAGCCTCAGCCTCCTTCTCTTCAATTTTTTCTTATCTCCTCCTCATTCTCTTCATATTTTTTCTCTAGATGAAAATGTTTTTTAGGCCTGGCATGGCGCCTCACACCTGTAATCCTAGCACTCTGGGAGGCCAAGGCAGGAGGTTTGCTTGAGCTCAGGAGTTCCAGAATAGCCTGAGCAAGAGTGAGACCCATCTCTACTAAAAATAGAAAAATTAGCCAGGCATGGTGGTGGCCACCTGTAGTCTCAGCTACTTGGGAGGCCGAGGCAGGAGGATCATTTAAGCCCAGGAGTTTGAGGTTGCTATGAGCTAGGCTGAGGGCACTCTAGCCTGGGCAACAAGGTGAGATTCTCTCTCCAAAAAAAAAAAAAAAAAAAGAAAGTTAAAGTGTGTTTTAAGTATCCATTGAATATCCAATAGGTTGATTTATAATGAAATGAAGGACTCTGTGACAATGTGTTTTGGATAAATAATCAACAGTCCTTACTTTGGGGTGAGAAGGAAAAAGGCAAGTTAAAAAATATTTTTAGCTGAGAAAGTGGAAGCAAACTTGGTTTGCCAAAGGCTAATTGGGTTTTCTGCCTAGCTATTCCTTATTTCCCCATGGCATCGCATTTTCCTGGAAGAATTAGATTAGGCGAACAATTTAGCTCTGGATTTGTAACCAGATTCACTTCCTATCCTTCCTGTTTTTTCACTTGGCTTTTACACTAAGGGAGAAAAGAAAGCCACTTTCTCACACCGAGGGGCAAGATTTCAAACTATTTTCAGACATCACTGTCTTGTCTAAGGATTGAATTCACATCTTCAGCTCTGCCCTGGACCCTTTTACACTGTCCAGTTTCTGGTGTCTGTGGATGATATATCTGAAGGGCAGAGGCTGACTGTGGATATCCTGCCCCTACTTACTGAATTTCTTCATTCCTGGGAAGTAGCTGGTGCTCATTAAAACACAGCACCTTCGTGCAACTTGGCTAAACAGTCCTTCTTTAGACAGATGTGGCCCATAGTTGCACAACTTGGCTGGCAGAAGACAATTTTTGAGAGAAGCAAAAGTTGACTCTACCTCTGAATAAATGTTGCCTCAATCCAGATCTTTGGTTTTGCATAACTACAACAGTGGTAGTTAAACTAATACTAGCTGTGGCCCCAAACAAGCTCAAAATGACTTGTGGCTTCTAACAATAATGTTTTGTCTCTAGTTCACAACAGTTTCTCATCAAACTCCAACAGGAAGATGGGAGAAGGCAGAGGATGGACGTGCTTCTCAATCTCTTTGACCTAGACATAACTCACATCACTCCTACTCGTGATCCTCTGTCAAGACCCCGTCATGTGGAACCATCTTGGTGACCAGGGTTTGTGGAGTTGGGAAATATAGCTCATATCGGGTTGATCACTTTTTGGTAACAAGGGGATTTCTCAGGTTGATGCTTTAATAAAGTGCATTTTGAGCAAGTCAGGGTACCTTGTGGAGCCTCTGTACTTGTTAGGACACCACCAAGCTGTAGGGGGTCAATATGAGAGGCAGCTGCAGTTGCTTTTTTGTCGCCAACTGCTTCAGACTATAAGATCATGTGAGCATGGACTTGGGAGTCAGTGAGGGATGGATTTAAAAGCTTAAAATTTCTTAGCCCGTTTTCTCACCTATAAAATCTAAAATAGAGATAATAAGAAACCTAGTTCAGCATAATGAATTGGATGACTTGTTTATCTGTTTCTTTCTGAAGTCCCAGTAAAATAAGTATGAAATGTGAAGATATTATAATCTTTAAACCCAGAGGGGCAGGGATAGTAGATAGAAAGAAATGTCAGTAAGTTTCAGATGATAGATTTGGACTCATGAATGATAACGTGTTTGATGTAATGAAGAAGATGAAACTTTATAAAATAGTGAAGGGGATGAAGAAAACTGACAACAATCAAGCTGATTTATACTGCAGAACCCTTTAAAGGCTCAAGGATTGGAAGTGGCAGGTGCTCTTGAAGAAAGGAGTGTA
This sequence comes from Perodicticus potto, assembly GCA_963574655.1. Lineage (NCBI taxonomy): Eukaryota > Metazoa > Chordata > Mammalia > Primates > Lorisidae > Perodicticus > Perodicticus potto. Next base: position 27,247 of record CAUYRH010011735.1, on the reverse strand, counting down.
GGATGGAACTGAAAACAGACTGACTTACGATATCCTTAGGCAGAAGGGAGAGGCAATGCCCCCCCACACACACACACAAAACATGGGACTTGCAGAAAATTCTGCTGACAGCATGGTAAGGTCACTTGCCTCCTTCCCTTGCCTGGTTCCCAGAGTTTAAGAAGCTAGGATTATATTTGCTTCCCTCTGTGGAGAAACTTCTAGGCAAGAGGAAAGGTCTAAGTATACTGCCTTTGGAGTGAGCTTTAGTTTTCTCCTGCTGTTGTAACAAATTATTGCAAACATAGCACCTTAAACAACAAAAATTATCTTATGATTTTGGAGGCGATATGCCCAGAATGGATCTCACTGGGCTAAATTCAAGGTGTTGGCCTTCTGGGGGCTACTGGGTAGAATCTATGTCCTTGTCTTTTCTGGTTTCTACAAGCTTCCCCACATTCCTTGGCTCGTGACCTCCTTCTTCCATCTTCAAAACCGGCAACATCAGATCAAGCCTCTTTCACACTGCCATCTGTCTAATTCTCTCTTGGAATTCCCTCTTCCACTTCTAAGTTTTCAATGTCCCTCTTCCACTTGTGATTACATTGGGCCCACCCAGATAATCCAACAGAATCTCCCTACATTAAGGTCAATGATTAGCAACCTTAATTTCAATGACAACCTTAATTTCTCATTGCTGTGCAAACTAATACAGCAATAGGTTATGGGAATTAGGCAATAGCTATCTCTGGGGGCCATTTAATCTCACAAATAAGCATTTGTGTTCCAGTGTGATCACCTTGTGAGTGAGGCCCACTGTGCATAGGCAGAGAGAGCTCCCAATTGGCTTTTTATTTGTTTATATATTAGTATTTTGAGACAAGGTCTTCTTCTGTTGCACAGGCTATCATGCAGTAGTGTGATCATAGCTCACTGCAGCCTCAAACTCCTAGGCTCTAGGAATCTTCCTGCTTCAGTGTCCTAAATAGCTTAGAATATAGGAACATGCCACCATGCCCCACTGATTTTTGTTCCTTCTGTTGAGAGATGGTCTTGCTATGTTGCCCAGACTGGTCTTAAACTTTTGGCCTCAAGTGATCCTCCTATCTCTCGTCCTCCCAAAGCACCGGGATTATAGGCATGAACCCCCTTGCCTGGCCCCACTTTGCTTTGTAAAGCCTCTCCCTTGTATATGAACTCACAGTTAAAGACCACCAGACTTAGGAGACCACTCAGAAGTTAGAGAAAAACATAAACACATACAAACATATGCATCATAGCCATTATACCACACCCACCCGATACCTACACTCACATCCCTCTTACCCCCATACAAAACCTGACTGTAAATAGAGCTGTGATCTTTGTTAGACACACTGAACCATTTTAGAAAGGGCAGGGATTATCATATGTTCTCCCTATTTTCCCCTAGAGTGAGAACAGAAGCAAGGCCAGAGCCACTTATTTATAAAGAAGCAGATGAAGCTGGAGACTGTTGGCCTGGGCATCTGGGTCCTGGGGTTTCAAGCCAAGCAGAATAAAGGTCCTTAGAAGAATACAAAAGAAATGTTCTGACCATGTGTGAAGAGAACGAGGTCTGACTAGGTGCTTGGTGTAACTAGTCCAGTGGGCTATAGGCAAGTGGACAGATTGGAAAAAGTTGTTGGGCTGTCAGACAACGTGTGAGACTAAGGATACGGGAACTTGTAGTTTTACCCGGCATCTCTCCTATTCTTCCCCTTCTCTTTTCCTTCCCAATATTTCTTTCTTCCATCTATTTAACCCTTTCCCATCCCCTTCCTTCTCTCTATCTTAAAGCTCCCTGTGTGTCCTTTCTCTCTACCTATTTGTGACTTAGAGTTCCCACATTATGACAACATCATCTTATTTTATACCTAAAACATAACGCATGCACACCAGAGTCAATGTAGGTTTCTCCGAGGTTTCCTGAAAATTGGTTTGATAGAATATTGCCATTTCTGGCATGTGATTTCTATTGCCTTCCCAAGATTCCTAGGAATATATGTACATAGGAAAGACTTTTAGCGAATGTAAGAAATTGCTTTCCTTCCATACTAGCCTTTCATCGGGTGTACTCTGAGAATATGCACTAAGAAGTGGAAGTTTCGTTGTCTCTGGTCAATAAACCTAATTAAAACATTCCAAGCACTCCTCAGTTTTGCCCTGGCTTAATGGATAATCGTAGTTACAGTCATTTTGGTGGTGATGATGGCAACAGTGAATGCTAAATGCTGGTGGGGAGGTTGAGGTTAGCTCAGAACATTCTATGCTGATGATTTGTATCCTAGTGCTTGATGAAAGGAGAGCTTTGATGTTCCAGTTTCCCAAGCAAAACCTAGAGTCATCGAAAACATCCATGTGATTTATGATTTGTCTTAAAAAAATGAAAGGGAAAAAGTTAGATGTTTCTCAAATGTGTAATTAGATTTAAATTCCTATGTGATCATGTCCATTGTGGATGTGATCAGGAATTTAAATTCCTATGTGATCATGTCTCATGTAAGAGAAAAACTTTCATCAAAACATCTTAAAACTTTCTAATATTAAGTTTTCATGAAATTAACTTGCTTCACAATTTTTAATTAATGTTAAAATTAGTTCTGAGATAATACAGGTGTGTAGTCTGAAAATAATTCAATAGTCCTATGAGGTTCACCATGAAAAACAGCAGCTTCATCTTTTCTCATTTCTGATTTCTAGTCTTAATATGTAACCATTGAATTCTTCCAGCAATTAATTCTGTTATTTATTTCTATCTTGCTAGATAAATACTCTATCAGGAATTTATCAGAAATGCTGCTTCTGATATTTCTTGATTTTTCCATTGTAGAACTTGATTTCCTACAATGGAAAATGGGGATGTAGTTTCCTTACTCCCTGGCCCATCTGCACTTACAAGTTTATTCCAATGTGTTTGTAACACACATTTTGTTTATAGAAAGGTTCAGGACTTACACTGTGGTAATTATATTAATAGACTTCACAGCAGGGCCACATGGTGTCATTGCTGTACATTTTTCATCCATTCTATTTCCATGGAATTACTCATCACTTTTATGGTGATTTGCTTAGTTTTTGGTATCTTTTCACTAATTCCCTTCCAAATTCTTTAGCAGATCAGTAAGATTCTTCTCATAAGGGTCAAGTACATCACAAGATCTATGTATTATTGTCCTTTATTCTTAAAGACATCCACTCTGTTCTTATCTTCACTGGTTGTTTACAGCTGCTTCCTTGAACCTCCTCTTCATCATTATTCTAAAAATGTCCTTGGCCTTTTTCCTGTTTCAGTCTTATCCCTTGGATTCTAAATCCCTGCCCCTCCTTATTTTTTGTTTATTTTCCCTTTGATGGAAAACATACTTTGGCAACTTTCTAAGAAAGGGTATAAGAGTGATAAGTGTCTGAAGACTATGTCTATAAATGAAAATATCCTGATTTGCTCTCATAAATAAGTGCTAGTTTATATGGGTACTGACGTATGGATGGGAATTTAAATTTTCCTCAGTATTTAAAAGGCATTTCACCATTATCTTCAAGAGTCTAGTTTTGTTGCTGATAAATTCAGTATCATTCTGATTTTAAGTCATTTGTACAGGACCTGGTTTGGTTTGGTTTTGGATTTATTTCCTTCTATCTCAAGAATTGAGAATGTCTTCACAGTGTTCTGAAATTCCCTAACGATGTACTTTGCTTCGTTGATAATAAAGGGTTCTTAGGAGATCTTTCAGTTTCAGCCTTATGTCTTCAGGTTTGAAAGTTTTCTTATAGTATTTCTTTGTATATCTTCTTCATACTCCCACCATTGTCCCTGCTTTCTACCTCCTCAGTTCCTAGATCTTCTGATGATTATTTAATCTAAATTTATTTGAGAGTAGATTAAACATGTAATCTTAGATGATTCTCTAATTTTTCTATTTTTTATCTCCTATTTTCCACTGCCTTATACTTTTTGTTTTATTTTCTAAGAAATTTCCATTAACTTTATCTTCCAACCCATACACTGACTTTTTGTGTCTGAATTTCTCCTATGTTTAGTTCTTCAAGTTATTTCTTGTTCTCTCAATGTTCCTTTATTATAACACCCTATTTTTGTTTTATGACTATAAAATCTTAGCTAGTTAAATAAATCAATTTTAGGTTTTCAAAGTTGTCATTTTCTGCCAGCCACCAGTATCTCTACTTCTGTTCTCACTCTCTTTCTTGTACCCACTACTGCAGTAAGAATATTCAACATGTGATCTACCCTCTTGGCACATTTTAAGTGTAAAGTAAAGTACTGCTATCTAGAGACTCACTGTTGTACAGAAGATCTTACATAACTGAAACTACATACCTGGAATGTCAGCTTTCCATTTTTCACTCCCAAGTCCCTAGCAACCACATTCTACTCTCTGCTTCTATGAGTGTGACTATTTTAAATACCTCATATGCATAAGTAGATTGTGATATGTTTGTGAATGGCTTATTTCACACAACAAAATGTCCTCAAGGTAATCAATGTTGGTACATATGATAGAATTTTCTTCTTTTTATATAACTGAATAATATTCTTGTATGTGTTTGTGTGTGTATATATGTATGTGTGTGTATGTATAGATATGTGTGTATATATATATATATATATAAATCTCTCACATCTTTATCTATTCATCTACTGATGGACATTTAGTTTGTTTCTGTATCTTGGCTATTGTAAATAATGCTGCAATGATCATAGGAATGCAAATATCTCTTGGTGATCCTAGCTTCAATTCTTTTGGATAAATAGCCAATTGAGATTGCTGGATCGTATGGTAGTTCTATTTTAAATTTTATGTTTTTGAACTTTTTAAAGAACTTTTATACTATTTTGCATAGCAGCTGCACCATTTTATATTCCCACCAATAGTGCACAGGGGTTTCAATTTCTCTACATCTTTCCTGATGTTTTATACACTTGACCATTTGTACGTCTTCTTTGGAGAAATGTCTATTCGGGTCTTTTGCCCATTTTTAAATCAGATTATTTGTTTGTTTTTTCTATTGAGTTCTGGCAGTTCCTTGTATATCTTAGATATGAACCTCTTGTCAGACATATGATTTGCCAGTATTTTCTCTCCCATGAATTATTCCCTTTTTTTGCCTCATCTTACTTCTACTTCTTATTCTTGAAATACTGATATTTGCCTGTCAACTAATAATTACATTTGAGGCATATCATTAAATTCAACATAGGTTGAATGGGGTACATACTGGAGTGTCCAAGCTCTGATTGTCAGTTTGGGGAATGTTGCAGTAGGTTGTACTGTTCAACCTTCAGGTTTTTACTCAATTATTTTACTATTCAATATAGAGTCTTCCCCCTGCCCTCAGGAAGACCTGCCCCCAAATCCTAGAGTTACTCTGGGATAACCCTTCTTGAGAGGAGACCTCTCTTGTTTGCCAGAGAGGAAGAAGGGCTGCGACTTGCTGTGGAGGATGATCAGAGAATCTGTAAGTCTAAGATCTTACAAACTTACAATTGCTCTTCTTTCTTCCAGCCTTCCAGACTTACAATCCCCTAAAAAGTCTGTAATTGCTAAGCCTTTCTGAGGATCTGTGGCTCAAATTGTCGTGTTGTTTCCTTGGCTTTCTCCTACACGCTTAAGTCTCAGATTTCTCAGTTCTTTTTGGTCAGTTGTTCCTGTGCTTTTGTTTCCCATCATCCAAAATTGTATTGGCATTTTTTATTGACTGTTGCCTCCTTTACCTTTTCTTTGCCCTTATACATTTATAAAATCCTTTGCTATCACTTCAGGATGGTTCCAGGAGAGCAGTGTGTTCAGTCTATCACATCTAGCTGTAGATCCACAGCCACAGTATTTATAATCATGATATAATAGAAATAGACTGAACTTGTAGTGAGAAGACCTGGGCATGGGATTGGATCTTCTTGTCTTCCAGCTTGCATGACTATAGTCAAGTAAATTAAACTGTTGAGGCCTCTCACTTTCCTGTCCATAAATGGGGAAGCCCCTTTACATGTATCTGTGAAGTGCAGAATATTCTGTAAATCTTTGCGAGGATAGGTGCTGGGTTAGTCCTATGTAGCAGTGTGCCCAGTGCCAGGCACAGTGCCTGATGCATAGGTATGTGTGTGTGTATGTATATATATGTGAATTGTTACCAACTGTGAAATCACTTTGGGCAGTAGAAAATTCTGAACATGTGCAAGGCATTACCAATGGGTACCATGGAATGGCAATAATAAAAAGACTTAAATGAGAGTTGAATGCATTGTTTTAAACATATCATAACTCATGCATACTCATTTATTTCTTATAAAAACATTTCAAAATAAGAACAAGTACTATTCCCATTTTATATATGGAAAGAATGAGGCCCTAGTAGCTCAGTAACTTGCCAAAGGCTATGAAAAGAGTCACTAGGCTGTGACTCTTGGTAGTCTGGCTGTAGGGGTCAGGTTTGTAATTATCACACTGTAGTCTCCATGACAAGAAACCAAAATATTAGGATGAAAATTCCAGAGGCTTACTTCATAGTTAGGTAACACCAAAAATACAACTAGAAGATAATCAGCAGACAGTATATTTAAAAGTGGAAAGTATCAGTTATTTAAGTAATTGTTGGGTGGGGGGAACTAGAGGAAATAGACATGGTTGATCCAAAAAGGATTCCTAAGACCAATAAATTTTTAGACTAAAAATAAAATGCCTTTGTAAACTCTAATATTCAACTGTTGTAATTTACGGGTAGTCAAAATGTCAATAAGTTATTCACACCCCACCTTACCCCCACTTTGTGTATCTTAGTCTAACCAAGTCATGGGTGATAATAAAGCAAGAGTACATAAGTCAGCTAGGCAATCTTTCCTTCCTCCCTCCCTTCCTTCTACCCTCCGTCCCTCCTTCTCTTCCTTCCTTTTTTCCTTCCTTCCTTCCATTCATCCATCCATCCATCCACCTAATAATTTAGTTACCATGTAAGTATGTTGTAGGGCATAAAGATGAATAGATCATAGTCCCTCTCCACAGAAATGTCATAAACCAATGTGAGAGAGATAAGCCTCACTTACATAATAGGGATAGACAGCAGGATTTACAGGAGGAAGAAGAGGGGCTCTTGAGAATCAGGAAAGGCTCCATTAAAGGAAGTGATGTCCAAATTAAGTCTTCGAGAGTCAAATGAAGTTAGAGCAGAAGAGAGAAAATGGTAAGGGGATAACAGGGATTACCAATCAGTGTTGCTAAAGCAAAAAGTATAATTCCTGAGGACTGAGGCTGGAAAAGTCATCCAGCATCCATTAAGGAAAGCCATTTATGCCAGACTGAAGGGCTCAGAAGTCACAGTCACAATGAAGTTGTGGAGGGAATTCACAGAAGCCTTTCCAACAATGAAGGACACTCACTCTTGTATAATATCATCAGGGAGTTGGATACTCCTTCTGTCACAGTATTTTTCATTCAAAAAGAGCTTATTCACTGGCCTTCAACCTCTGAAGACTGATAGAGGCAGCTGACATCCTTAACCCCCACCCCTGTAACACTGCTTCATAGAGCTTTGCTTAAGCCCGGTAAGTCAACAGACAAGGAAGCTTATCTACCAGGCTCACTGCAATACATACACCAGTGCTGGTGTTCTTCCCTTCTCACCCAAATCACAGAACAATCCAGCACATCTTATATCCCATCTTGATTCTCATGATTTTCTATTTATTCTTGATAATTTTAACAAACGACTGATTAATGAAGGTAATAAACTAATTCATTCTAAAGAACTAATGATTGACAATGTCTTACAATATGAACTCCATGTCCCCCAAAGTATGTTTTGCATATTTGCTTGGATCAGGCAAAATAAGGGGCCTGTGGTTGGACTTTCCATTATGTGTTCTCTAATCTAACCATGCAGACAGTCCCATGCTCTCCCTATATCAGAGTCAGAGTGGCTGAGTCTTTTCTGTCAGAATACCCAGACCAGATCAGTGGAGGTTCAGGGTAGGGATCCACCACAGAGAAGATACTTACCTTCTGAAGAGGGCTGCATCCAGTCTAGATCCTGGCTCCACTTGATCATTTCCATAGAAGTGTTCCCATGATTATGAATTGCTCTGCAACCAAATACTGCCACAAGGCACATATACCGAGGATATGAGAAAATTACAATCATTCCTGGTCTTCTGATATGACACATCACTGTTTAGTGACCATGAATGGCTTCAGAGGAGGCATGCTTGTCCTTGCTGAAAGTGGGCTAGAGTTCAGGTGGGAAGATGATGTATTAAGTAAATCTAAAGAGGAAACATGAAAGGTATTCAGTCCTTGTCCTTCCATGATTAGAGAGTTAGATTTAGGAAAGTAAAAATACTCCTTAGTTTACTGGTCCAGATACTGAAACTAATCTAATTTTTGTCAATCTATTAAACATTTCCATCTGAAGCTTCTTAATTTTTAAAATCTAAAATTTCTTTTGGCAAGTAAAGTGAATATATCCTAAATCAGTATGATGAATATGATTTTCATTTCACTTTAATTCTAAAATAAGCAATTAAAAATAGATTTAAATAGCCTAAAATTACATTAAAGCTTTCTCTCCCTATATGTATGTATGGTGTACATATGCAAACTTTAATGGTTTGAGTAGATATTTTCTTGGCCGACAGTATACTTTGAACCAGGATAAGTATCACTGGCTCTCAACCTTGGCAGCACATTGGGATCTTCCAAATATCCTTATTTAGCAGACTTGGGGTACAGCCCTAAAACTTAAAAGACTTTAAAAACTTTCCCAGAACTTGCTGGTAATTCTCAAGTGCAGCCGAAATTGAAAACCTCTAAACTAGATCATCCTTCCTCCTCCATAGTAACACTGTTAGTGACTGTGGGTACAAAAATTGTGGTATTGTTACCATAATGTTTTAAATTATAAAATCCGTAATCCTTACTGCAAATATGGAAGGTCATCTCCATTTAACAGCTGGGTAAAGCAAGGCTCTGAGGAGTTACGTACCTTGCCCAATGTCAGGTGGTTTATAAGTGGCAGATGTAGGGTTCCAGGCAAGGTGGATGGGTTGATTGAAAGTGGAGAGAAGGACTTTGCTGGACAAATGCAAGTAGTGTAGCCTGGATCTTTGTACCCTCCATGAATCCCCAACAATTAAAAAAAAAAGCAGAGCTACTTGGCTCTATGGCCTGGCTTCTAATAACCAACCCACACCAGGATGTCTTCTCTTCTGTAAACCTCTAAGTTCAAATTTTAAATTTTAAAGGGCATGTGAGAAGGCTATTCCATAATATGAAAATGCCATTTTCTTTTCTTTTTTTTTTTGAGATGGACATTTTCCCCTCATCCTTCCACATGGCTGCTCAGACTCATTGATTTGGGGCTCACCACCTATATTGCACATACAAGGCCATCTTGAATGGTGGATATTTTTCTGGAAAGATCTGCTTAGTGATCTATGTTTACCTGATTAACAAGGAAACACATCAGTGTTCTTGGTCCCAGCCCTCCTCCATCATCCTGTGCCTGGATGCAACTCTTTGGTATGAGTTAAGCTGGCTGACTTTCCAGGACTGCTTGGAGCCCTGTGCTCTTGAATTTAGAGCAAAGGTAGGAGAGATGAAGGCCAACTACCCAGTAAAAGGAGGTGGAGGGAAATGTAAGAAGAATATAGAAAAATGTTGTTTAGTAAATGTCATGGGTTGAATCATGTCACTCAAAAAGAGATATAATTGGAATCCTAACCTGTAGCCCTTCAGAATATGACCTTCTTTGGAGGTAGGGTCTTTACAGAGGCGATCAAAGTGAAGTAAGGTTACTATGGTAGGCCTTAATCCAACATGACTAGAGTCCTTATGAAAAGGAGAAATTTCGAAACAGAGACAGACACACAGACAGGCCAAGGAAGACAATGTGAAGACAGGGAGAAGGATGGCCATACAAATCATACAAATCAAGGAGAGGGGCCTGGAACAGATCCTTGTCCACTACCCCTGGCTCTCAGAAAGAAGCATCCTGGCTGACACCTTGATTTTGTTATCATACGGTTCTGTTGTTTATGTGACCCAGTTTGAGCCATTTCCTGATGACAGCCTTAGGTAGCTGACATGGCATGTGAGTGTAAGACAAATTAGGCTCCAGGAGAGCAGCCTGCTATACATCAGAATTTTCAAACAAAACACTGTAACATTTTATTCAAGTTTATCTAAAGAAGACTCTTCTAGGGTGGCTAGAAGACTCTTCTGTGACTTAAAGGAGTAATGTAAACTCAGTAAACTGATGTGTTTCCCTCTCACATATGTTGGAGGGTTCAAACCCAGCCCTGGCCAAAAACTGCAAAAAAAAAAAAAAAAAGGACTCTTCTAAATCATGGCCATTTGACAAAAACAGCAGTTATTTTACAAATGCAATAAATTTACAACTACAAATTATTAGGAAGTTAAGTTTTGAAAAAGTTAATTCAATCAGCAGTTATATTAATTTAGAAAACAAAAGTTAAATTCCGTCGAGGAAGATTAAAAGACTCCAGATGTCTATTTGGAGAGAAGACAGGGGAAGTTTTAATCACCCTTCCTTGACTATGCACACAGGATTGCAAGGAATCTCCATTCCATCTGGATCTTTGCAGAAGATAAGAATGAGGGATAAACTATGTTGTGAGGGTTTGATCATAAGCAAGCTCTCCCTCCCCGTTTGAGTTCCGATCCCGGGGAACCCAGATGAAGAAGCAGGTACCCAGATGGAGACTTATTCTTTGTGCAAAACCATTTGAATAAGGTGTAGGTCTGTGGGCTTCTGGAAGTTCCTTCTTACCCAGCAATCTCTGATTATACCTGCTGGTGATAGAACCCCCATGCAGGATGGAGAAGTCCCTAGCACGTGGGGATGGTTGGTTCAGCCATACAGTCCGCCCACCTTCACCACTGCTCACCCTGGAGCAGGCACATCTCCAGCTGTGTGGTCTTAGCACTATAAATAGCAGCCCTCACGGCAGTGTCTGGTCATTATTTATTTCTGGCTCTTCCTCAGGTCTATGAATTCCTTCCACTTCGTGATAGGTGACCGGTATGCAAGCCTGCAGGAGCTATTTGAGTGAGTTAGTGAATGTGTGAATGAACGATCCTAATCTCCCAGAGAGGCTTGAATTTTCTGAGTAGTATCTCTAGGTTCTGGATTCATCTTTCTCCCCTTTTCTGTTTGTTGTTGTTCATCAAAATATACTACCCTTGCTCACCCTCCCCATCTCCTTTGTATGGGAACTTGAACTTCCCTGTCAGTGGAAACCAATATAAAGAATAATTACGGGGCAGCACCTGTGGCTCAGTGAGTAGGGCGCCAGCCCCATATACTGAGGGTGACAGGTTCAAACCTGGCCCCAGCCAAATTGCAGCTACAACAACAAAAAATAGCCAGGCATTGTGGCAGGTGCCTGTCATTCTAGCTACTTGGGAGGCTGAGGCAAAAGAATCGCCTAAGCCTAAGAGCTGGAGATGGCTGTGAGCTGTGGCACCACGGCACTCTACCAAGGATGACAAAGTGAGACTCTGTCTCTAAAAAATATGAGTAATTACACCTGAACATCTATGCTATTTTCATTTTAACAAGAAGCTTCTGGAGATATAAAACAGTAAGTCAAATCTCCAGTAACTGAAGGGGAGTCATTTATGGATTCCCTCAGATAAATCATCTAAGGAAAAAGATTGTTCAGTCACAGCGCTGGTGTAGCTCTATCTGTAACATTAAACACTAGAAAATATCGCTGACGATTAGAATCATAAAGACCAATCAGGGCTGATAAATGTAGTGAGTACCTTCTGTTTAAACTACCACTTTTATAGAATAAGGGGTTGAAACGAAGCCTTTGCTTATAGGTTTCATTATTCGTTAGTCCAGCACATACAGTATAATTGTTACGTGGTCGGCATCGTTCTACGCCTGTAGGATACACTCGGGAACCACACAAGACAATGAGCTCTGCCCTTCTGGAGTTCACATCTAGCTGGGGGAGCCAGACAATATGCAGCACACATAAGAAATAAATAAATACAGGCAGTCCCCGGGTTACAAATGAGGTAGGCTCTACAGGTTTGTTCTTCAGTTGAATTGGTATATAGGTTGGAACAGGTACATTTACCGATTACCTGTAATAGCCTCTGTTCAGTCAGGTGTTTATAGTTTGGAGACTGCGTGTATCTTCTACTGTAGAGAAGAAGAAACATAATGGAGCAGGATGAGAGAACTTGGAAGGTCAGAGGGGCGGTGGGCGGATAGGGGCAGGTTGCAGCATTAATGTGGTCATAGTGGTTCGTTTGAGAAAATAAAGGATATGTCTTGAGAAAGAAGGTCCCAGCTGAAGAATAAGCTGGTACAAAGTCCCTACAAAGGGAGTAAGTGTCCCCAGCATCTCTGAGGAAATAAGAGTTGTTGGAGCGAGGCAGTAGGGAGAAGAATAACAGAAAGAAAGAGAGTTCCTCTCCGCACACCAACATCTGCAGCTTTGGGACTTTGTGATGTGGGCTACTCTCACTGGGGTTAGGTGATATCTCAAGGTGGTTTTGATTTGCATGTCGTTGGTGGGTAGGGACAATGAGTATCTTTTCATATGGTTCGTTGGCCATTTGTCTGTCTTTCCCAGAGAAATTTCTGTTCATGTCGCTTCCCTAACGAGAACACTTACAGGAGAGACAAAGAGCAGACGAGGATGGCTGCAGGATTGTGATCCCCTCCACTGGGAGGACGGAGCTTTCAAAACTGAGGAAGGGTGTGTGCGCAGTATGTTTGAGGGGTAGGGAATAGGGAAGATTGGAAGTTCCTCTTTGGATATGCTGAGTTTGAGGAATCTATTGATAGCCAAGAGGTTGAGTCAACAATCCCGAGAGAGCTTTCTGTCCCTCCAAGGTATGTTCCCATGTCTCACGCAGGGTGGATCAACTCTTTTCCAACAAATCAGTGTTCAGAACAGTTACGCCACTTCTAAAACCAGCTTGTTTCTAGTTTCTGGTTTCATTCTCAGAAGAAATCTCAGTAAACAGAAAGAACATGGGACTTGGACATTCTCCCAAAGGCGTTAAGCGCCATTTATAACAAATGAAGACAGAGTATGTGCAAAGCCCACATTCCTGCCAGGACTGTCTTCCCTCCGCCGGGTTAAACTCACAAGGAGGTACTGACTGGCTATCAGAATATTACAATTCATACCTCAAAGATCTCAATCTTACTCACTTTTCATATTTGGTTAGACTAGTGGTTCTCAGCCTGTGGGGCACGACCCCTTTGTAACAATGAAAATACATCCTGCGTATCAGGTATTTACATTACGATTCAGAACAGTACCAAAATTGCAGTTATGAAGTAGCAATGAAAATAATTTTATGGTTGGGGGTCACCACACCACGAGGAACTTTATTAAAGGGTCATGGCATTAGGAGGCATTAGAAAGGTTGAGAACCACTGGTTAGTCTCAAGATAGCACATTCAAAGAAAAATAATAAGGGAAAAATATGTATAATCCTGTCTGTCACCCTATGAGAATGACACATTTTGTTTTATTTTCATATCCCCTCCAATTCCTTTCCAATTGTATATAAAAGCATTTATTAGATTATTTTTCAACTATAGGACTCTCTGCACTGGTAGCTCAGAAAGGCCTTTGGGCATAAATTAGTAAGACCCAGGACATGGTGGAGCTAATAATGTGAATAAAAAGAACTGAATTCCATTGAAACATTATTCCGTTTAATAATTTTCTGTTTTAAAATAAATTACACATATATTACCTCTGCCAATAGTCACTCCTATTGATGAAGGTTTTATGTTTATCTGCTGTGGGTGCTTTTGTTTTGTTTTCACTGTTCACTCTGTTTACTTTTTTTACTCTGAGGATTACTAAATATTTTATACATCCACATTTTATCCTTAATTTTATATTTACAGCACATATAGGTACAATAACTCCCCTTAAAAGAGCCCAGGAACAATCGGATCTTGCAATGCCTCGTCATTCTTCATTTTCCCTACAAATTCCTAACGTCACTCAAATGCATTAAGAACTATAGATAAATTTTAACTTTCTCTATAATAATCATTTTTTTAATTAAATCTTTTTTTAAGAACTAGCCTTTAGAAAAATGGCAACAGATTATAAACCACATAGTAGACTGAGGTTACATTCTTGCAAAGAAGGGATTAATAACAAGAGCGGCCAAAACACAGAACTCTGGCATCTGAGGAAGCCTTTCGCAGGCAAAAAAAGAAAAAAAAAAAAACCTCTTCAAGAGATGCGTACGTTAACCTGAGCAACAACAGCAATAACCTGTAAACTGACCTGATTATGCAGTAACCTGTAAACCGACCTGATTAATAAAAGCGTTTAAGGCTGTTCCCCCCAATAAGTGGATGTATTTGTTTATAATATGTGTGTGTAAAATTGGACTAATATATTGTATAGTTCATAAAATATACACAAAATGAAAATAAGATATAAACAGCATCCTAATTACTTCATCCTGCAGCTCAGGGGACCACTTTGAATTCCTGTGGTGCACGTAGCTCCCACCCCTCAGAGGCCACTGAACATGGGCGAGCCCTGGAGGAAACGTCTCCGCTCAGGCAGACTCTCCGTCTCACTCTCTATTGTTCTCAGCTCGGGGTTGCTGCCCTATCACACCAAACTCAAAACCACTGCAGTCCACGCTTGTCACAGGGGCCTGAAAGCAAACACCCCAAGTGCTCAGTCTGAGATTGGAGACAGGAAGGCGTCATGTCAGTTTAAGGGATTGGAAGGGGAGAAATGCCACAATCCCAACCAGCTCCTGCCAAGTTCAAACTATGTCAGGCCTTTTGTAGGGCCCTGAATGATTTGCATTAGTTTCCATCCCTGCCAACAGCAAAATAAAAACTGCCTCTCTGAGAAGGAGTGCTTTGATGTTTGCACAAGGCATGCTCTCCCCTAGACAGGCATTTCCCCTCCTCTTCCGCTGCCCATGTACACATTCAGGCCCAGTGTACTTGGTTAGTTCCCATCATGCTTTCCTTATATGGAAATTGCTCCCTTTTCTCATTGAGAGTGTGTTTGCATGTGTGTGTGTGTTTCATTCCATGTGCCCTCACACATTCCTGCTATTCCTGGAAAACTGCTCTAAAAGCTGAACTGACACTCAAAGAAGCAAATAAATGGTTATGTCTTTCTTTTAGGCAGATGGACAGCCTAGGTACTTGGTAATGGAATTGATTTCCCCATTGTAAGAGAAATATGAACACCAAGTCATTGATCAGACGTTACATCCTTGGTCATGAGATAGCTAGCACCTTAGTCTTTTATTTTGTCCATTGCACTGATGTGGGTGGTTAGATGGTGGAGCTGACCAGTTGAACAGAAGATCATCCAATAGCATCTGCAAAGACCATACAGGTGAACTGCTGTAGGTCGTTTGGCTCCCAGGTAAAGCAGTTAGAGCCTCTCTATGCATGCACTTAAAAAGAAAGAACAATCTAGGTCATGAATCAGAGTCTCATTTACACTTGAATGTGAAGGATAATCATGTCTTGGTTTAATCAAGTCCCTGAATTATTACCAGGCTTTAGCGAAGCAAACTGCATCTACCTCTTACTCCAGCTACGAAGTTTGTATTATAATAATAGTAAAAATCAGATGCACTTCTGAAATACTTCATCATTTTAGCAACGATCACTTGTTTTCTATCTCAATAGAATATTTCAAGAAGTTTTTATTATGAAAAATCTAAATGTTAACAGAATTTAAGTTAAAAGTTTTTGAATTTTTTTCTTGACTGATTTTTCACCTTTTTCCAAATTACAGACTCAATCAGAGCGTCATTCAAGAAAGAGTAAAGGAAAAATTTGAAATGTTTTTTTGAAGTGATAAACCTAATTAAACTCTACTCACTGTGTTGGCACATAAAGGTATTCTGGATAGTTTAGTATCCTAGCACATATAAAAATGCATTACATATGTAGTTTGACAATGAGGTTTGACAATTAACTTTGCAGCCTTGCCAATGTGAGGTTCAGCTTGCAGCACTGTACAACTCAGTAAGGTTTCACAGCCTGAGTATTATCACTGTCTCACAGCTGTGTTTGTGTCCACATGTGGTGGTGTCTTGCTGAGTGGCATTCATTATTGTGGTGTGTTTTTCTGTACCATCGTGACAATGTCAGAGCTTGAACTAGAGCAATGAACAAACATTAAATTTCTTGTTAAACTTGGTAGGAGTGGAAGTGAAATCGGGGACATGTTAGTACAAGTTTGTGGGGATAATGCCATGAGGAAAACGGCAGAGTATAAATGGTTTAAACATTTCTCTAAGGACAGAGAAAGCCCCATGGATGAGGAGAGGTCAAGGCAGCCAGTAATGAGCAGAACTCATGAAAACGTGGCAGAACTTCGTTGAAATGGGTGTCAAAATCATCGGCTGACTGTGCAAAGCATAGCAGACTAAGTAAGTATCAATAGATAACAGGAAAATATTAACTGAAACTTTGCACAAATAATTGATGACTCTTGCATTATAAGAATGAACCAGCTCACGCTGAAGTGCCTGTTGGGAGTTTTTAGGCAGTAAACAAATAATTGCATCGGAACACACTCACTACTCACTCTATCTGCCCCACTGAATTTTTTCTTTGACTGAAATTAAAGGAAATATTAAAAGGAAGACATTTTGATGACATTCAGGACATCAAGCTGTGTAATATGACCACAGCTCTGATGATTGTTCCAGAAAAGGAGTGGCAAAGGGCGGCACCTGTGGCTCAAAGGAGTGGGGCACTGGCCCCATGTGCTGGAGGTGGCGGGTTCAAACCCAGCCCTAGCCAAAAAACTGCAAAAAAAAAAAAAAAAAAAAAGAAAGAAAGAAAGAAAAGAAAGAAAAAGAAAAGGAGTGGCAAAATTGCTTTGAAAGGTGTACTAGGCACTGGCATTGGTACATCGCTTCCCAAGGGGAGTACTTCGAAGGTGATGTTAGTAACGAGGTATGTGGCACTTTTTCTAGGATGAGTTTGTGGACTCAATTGACAGAACTTGTATATTTAAATCCACAAGTTAATGAAGATATGTGAGGTTTCATTACCACACATAATCACACTGCTAATCCTAACAAACACTGAGATAAGATATATTAAGGTACTCACATAACTGCCTATAATTCCCTGACAACTAAGGGAGTACTAAAAATAATAGAAATTGCTTCATTGAACTTTTGCATTTAAACAGAACTTAAGCACCGCCCCTCCAAATCCATGTATTTTATGATGAGGAAGCTGAGGTTTGTTCTAATCACTCACAGCTAATCAGTGGTAAAATAAAAAAAAAAGTCTAGAAGAGAGAAGGTCCAACTTTTTCCAATTCCTTTAGCTTTTCACTAGAAATGACTCTAAACATGTCTCGCTTCGAGCAAATGACAAAGGAAGACATTTCAATTTTTTTTTTTTTTTTTTTTGCAGTTTTTGGCCGGGGCTGGGTTTGAACCCGCCACCTCCAGCATATGGGACTGGCACCCTACTCCTTTGAGCCACAGGTGCCGCCCAAAATTTCAAAGTTGAATGAAAGTTTTTAAAAGTTCAGATTTCATGTGCAATCAACCCAAGTGCCCATCAACACCGGAATGGATTAATAAATTGTGATTATCTGTCTACCATGGGATCCTATTCAGCCATAAAACAGATGGAGACCTTACATCTTTTGTGTTAACCTGGGTGGAGTTGGAGAACCTTCCATTTAGTAAAGAATGGAAAAGCAAGTAGCCAAAGTACTCAGTACTAATATGAAACCAGTAGATGAATGAATACCCACACAAAAGAAAATTGCAATTAAACTCATGTGGGAGGGAAGCGGGAGGCAAGAAGAGGAGGGGGGAGGGGATTGGGAAGCTCCCACTTAACAGGCACAATGTAGGGTGTACGGCACACCTCCCGGGTGAGGGGCACAACTACAACTTGAACTCTACCTAACAAACCCAAACAATGTAACCTGATCGTCTGTACCCTCCTGCTAATCTAAAGTAAAATTCTAAAAAAGTTCCAATTTCCTTGGTATATTTGATTCATTATTTAGAGCATGGTCAAGTGCACTACAGGACACTATACGATACTTTATTACACTGATACTACAGATACTTATTGTGCTGAAGTTTATTATTATAATGATACAAATGTCCTAACTATTACAATTGTACATTTCTACTCATGCACCCCACCAGACTGTCTAAACTATATAAATTTATAACATAAGAATCTGAACACTTGCTCTTCTGATTAAAATTCTGCAGGGGACTCCCATTGTCTGCACAGGCCAAAGGCTAAGCTCCTTCACTTAACCCTGTCCACATATTCAGTCTCAGCTTTTGCATTGTCTGCCTCGATCCTTGTGCTCCAGCAACACTGAGCTGGTTGTCACCTCTGCATTTATTCCCGTTCTTGCCTCTGAAATGTCCTCCTCCCTGCATCACAGCTCCGCTTGAATGGCTCACTCTTGAGGCTCAGCACTCAGATGACACATTCAGTAGGCTCTTTCTGACACCTCCTCTGTTCCCTCCCTCCTAGATTAGGTACCTCTCCTCCATGACTATGTATTTCTCTCTGCATAATTAATCACTGTTTCTAAATAGATAATTATGCAACATTGTATTGTATGTCTGCCTTGCTTAGTTTACTGTGGGTTCCTTGAGGGAAGGGCTATTTTACAGCAAGCATAAGTTCTGATATATCATATGAGCTTGGTGTGACCTCCTCAAATGTTACAGGAATGATTAAGTGATTAATGATTAAATGAGTTACTATATATAACGTGCATGGAAGAGCAGTTGGCATGCAGAACATGAAGAATGCCAAGGAATAAATGAATACACTTTAAGATCTTCTTCAATCTCATGTTCTGACTTAAGGAGCATCGTGCTTCAATAGGAGTCAGATGGCAAGTGGATGATCATTGGAATTTGCCGAGGAATTTTTTAAAAAAAATCTGATTCGAGAAACTCTCATCGAGAACCCTCAAGGGTGGGCATGTCTCATTTTAGCCTTGCAGAAAGTTCTAAGAGGGAACTGCAGAAAAATCAGCTTTCACAAATGCTCTCTCAGTACACAAAGAAAGTGACACACTGTTACTGCTTCAAGGCAGCTCTCCTTCCACTCCTTGGCATTCATCAAATCTGCCTTTAGTTTGTGATAGTTTTATGCCTGATATATCCACCAGAGGTCAAACTTTTAAATACAATGTATCTCACTGGGATAGTATTGTGGGCCTACAGAAACAATTTCGTTTCTTTCTTGGCTGTAGTGAGAACTGCTGTTCTCTGTGTTTAAAGGGCATAGTCAACCAACCTCCTATTGTACTTTTGGAGGTAGGAATAAATCAACCTTTTGAAGAGACTCTTTCCTTCATGCTTCTACTCTTACCAGAAATGGGCCACAGCAGCATTGGCAATTGCAGACTAGATTCATGTGTGGAATGCTTAAGACAGGTTGTCACCTGCAATCAGTAGCTAAACCTACTTTATAGTGTTTTTTTTTCTATATAGTGATTTTTTTCTATATTATTTTTGTCATACATGTATACCTTGAAGATATTTTGAGTGCAGCTCCAGACCACCTCAATAAAGCAAATATCACAGTAAAGCAAGTCATACAAATTTTGCATTTCCATTGTATAAAATTTGCATTTACACTATCCTATAGTCTTTTAAGTGTACAGTAGCTTTCTGTCTAAAAAAATCCATACCTTAATTAGAAATACTTTATTGCTAGATAATGCTATCTGAGCCTCCAGCAAGTTGTATCCTTTTTCTGGTATAGGGTCTTGCCCTGACATTGATGCAGCTGACTGGTCAGTAGTTTTGACGGCTTGCTGTTTCCACTGCATCTATAGTTACTTACTCCTTTGAAGCCCCTAACCCCTCAAAGTCATCCATGAGGGCTGAAATCAGCTTCTTCAAAACTCCTGTCAATGTTTCTGTTTTGACCTCCTCCCACGAATCATCAATGTTTTTAAAGGCATCTAGAATGGTGAATCCTTTCCAGAAGGCTTTCAATTTCCTTGGCCCAAATCCAACAGAGGAATCACTAACTATGGTAGCTACGGCCTTATGAATGTATTTGTTAAATAATAAGACTTGAAAGTCAAAATTACTTTTTGATCTGTGGGCTGCAGAATGGCTGTTGTGTTTGCAACATGAAAACATTAATCACCTTGGATATCTCTGACAGAACCCTTGAGTGACCAGGTGTGTTGTCAGTGGGTAGTTATATTTTGAAAGGAATCTTTTTACCTGAGCTGTAGATCTCAACAGTAGGCTTAAAATATTAGGTAAACCATATTATAAACAGAAGCGCTATCATCCAGTCTTTGTTGTTCCATTTATAGAACACAGGAATAGTACATTTGGTATCATTCTAAAAGGCCCTCAGATTTTTGGAATGGTAAATGAGTATTTCAATTTAAAATCTCAAATGGCATCAGCCCTTAACAAGAGAGTCAGCCTGTCGTTTGATGCATTGAAACTAGGCATTGACTTCTCTCTAGCTATGGAATTCCAGATAGCATTTTCTTCCAATCTAAGACTGTTTTGCCTATGACAGAATCTTTTATTTAGTATAACCACGTTTATCAATTACTTTAACTAGAGTTTCCTAATTACTTGCTATAGCTTCCACACCAGCACTTGCTACTTCACCTTGAATTTTTTATGTTATGGAGATGGCTTCTTTCCTTAAACTTCATTATCTAACCTGTGATAACTCCAAATTTTTCTTCTGTAGCTTCTTCACATCTCTGAGCCTCCACAGAATTGAATAGAGTTAGGGTTTTGCCCTGGATGGAGCCTTTGCTTAAGAAAACATGGTGGCTGATTTGATACTTTCTGCACATCAGCAATGAGGCTTTTCTACTTTCTTGCTATTGGAGTAGCACTTTTAATTTCTTTCAAGGACTTTTCCTTTGCATTCACAATTTGGCTAACTGTTGGAATAAGAGGTCTAATTGTTGGCTGATTTTAGCTTTGGTATGACTTTCTCATTAAGCTTAATCATTGCTAGCTTTTGATTTAAAGTGAAAAATATGTGACTCTTTCCTTCACCTGAACACTTAGAAGTTATTGTAGGGTTACTCATTGAGATAATTTTATTATTATGGTGTCTCAGGGTTTCGGAAGGCCCAAGGAGAGGAACAGAGATGGGAGAATGGCCGCTTAGTGGAACAGTCAGAACACGCATAACATTTATCAATTAATTTCACCATCTTATATGGGCATGATTTGTAGTGTCTTTAAACAATTACAACAAGGGTAACATCAAAAAGCACTGATTACAGGTAACTGTAAAAGATGTAATAATGATGAAAACTCTGAAATATTGCAAGACTTATCAAAATGTGTCACAGAGACACAAAATGAACATATGCTGTTGGAGAAAGGGTGTCTATGCACTGACTAGAAGCCGGGTTGCCACTGGCCTTTAATTCACAAAGAATGTAATATCTGCAAAACGCAATAAAGCAAAGGACAAGAAAGCAAGGTATTGTATACACATATATCTGTTGCTTGTTATAAATCTTGACTTTTTAAATTCCCTCTCATCCAGCTGCTATTCAGAAGTTTCACAAATCTGAAGTCCACTTTATGTTTTCATATCCACTCAAAGCACACCATTGACAAACTTTTTTCCCCACAGTGTTCATCAGTATATTCATAAACCTCTACTTTCCTTTCAATCTACATTCAGTTAATTTATTTAGGAAAAATGAAAATTGATATTTTCACAGGACTTTATGGTTGACAAAATATTTTCACAAGTATTGTGCTGTCTCTTCTTGCCATATTCTGATTACTTGGAAAGGCATGGTAACTATTTCCTAACAGTAATGAATTTTATTACATTCATTTTACACTTGAAGAAACTGAGGTTTCAATGGTAAAGTGAATTACACAAAGTCACACAGAATACAACAAGGATGGAATGACAATCCTGTCCTTGGAGTGTAACACCTGGGCCCTTACGCTCTTGAAATTAACTAACAATCTCAGCCACTAAACCATTTTAACAAATATTTTTTCATATGTATTTATTTCCCTTCGTGATGGATTCTTAGAAAGAAGAGTTCAGGGGATAATGTGGTATGATCCATAGCCTCTGTGGAGGGGAATATTTGCAAACCAGTACAAGTGGTATTTGTTCTGGAAAGTTTTAAGTATCAAGATAATGATCAATGCCATTATTACTATATTGATTACTAAAAAGTCATTCTCTATGTAAAATGAAAATTTATCCTGACTTACTACCATTTTCTCATTTCTTCTGATATAACAGTAAAATGAAACATCATCTTTTCTATGTTTTTTGGGGGGGAGGAGGAGAAAATTTCTTCTTCATTTTCCTATTTTAATTTCCCACTCCCTTCTTCTTCTCACACTAGCTCTTATCTCAGATCCTTGCTGGCAGCATTTCTCATCTGATTTCTGCTTGACTCCTGTGGCCTTCCCTCTGTCACATGTAGACTTCACCAGGTACACCCTCTATTCAGGTCTCCCTCATGGCCGATGTCACTCCTGCACATCATAATCAAATCGTAACAAAGCAATGATGTAGAGAAAAATGTTGAAGCTTCTATGAGGAAAGGGGGGAACATATTATAGACAGAAAAACAAAGGTAAGTAGGACAGCAGACTTCTCTTCAGAAAGAATGCAAATGGAAGGTAGTAGACAAATCTTTACACATAGCAAAAAAAATGGCACAAAGATTGGGACAGGAAAAGTGGAAGTCCACTTGTCGCTCAGGATGTACAGGGGATTGGTTCCAGGATCCCCAGCATATACCAAAGTCCACGCACACTGAAATCCTTCAGTCATCCCTGTATAGCACATGCTCATGAAATGTCGGCCCGCCACATATGCAGGCATCACATCTGCATTTTCAACCTACACTCGGTTGCAGATTCAGAATCCAGGGTTATAGAGAACTGACTATTGAAAACAATGCAAGTATTTTTTTTCCTAATCTTTTTTTTTAAATTTTCTTCATTTTTTACCAGGGGAGAGCACAAATGCAGTCCCCCACTACCACAAATTATGCAGTTGAGTTTCCCACATTTGGGGAAATCACAGGGTTCAGCACATCCAGAGTGCCATGGATAAGCCTCGCCCTGGGAAAACCACCTTTGTGACCAGGGAATCCGCCCTGCCAGGTAAATATGAAAACGATTCAAGTATTAAGTGGGCTCATGCAGTTCACACCCATTTGTACAATGGCAACTGTGTATTGTTGTAAAGCTCTTGCTCTACGTGAAAATGTATAAAATTATTCTAAGATATACTTTGATTAATGTGTATACTATCAGTCCTAGAGCAACCACCTAAAAAGAAATCACAGTTACACCTAATACACATAAGGTAACAAAGGAGATAAAATAGAATCATAAAAATTAAACCAAAGGAAAACAGGAAAAGAGAGAAAAGGGAAAAACAACAAATGAGACAAAAGGAAATAAAGTAACATCATGTTAGAGTTTAAAACAACCATACCAATTATTACATTAGATATAAATGATCTAGACACCCTGAGTAAGAAGCAAAGGTTTCCAGATTTAATTAAAAAGCAAGATTCAACTGTGTACTTCCAATATGAAATCCACTTTAAATATGAAGACATAAATATTTTAAAAGTAAATAATGTATAGAGATATACCTTATAAACTGTGCACAAGAGGAAACTGGAGTCATTATATTAATAGAAGACAAAATGGATTTCAGAGAAAAGAACATTACTAGGAATGAAAGTTCTATTTCGTGATAAGGGAGTCAATTTATCAAGTAAACATGAAAATAATAAACATCTATATACCTCATAACATAGGTTCCAAATAAATGAAGAGCTTAAAAACTGATAGAACTTCAAACAAAAATAGACAAATCCAAAAGTATACTTGGTGTTTTCAATAACTAATAGAACAAGTAGGTAGAAAAATCAGTAAGAATATAAAAGACTTGAACAACACTGCCAACAAACTTGATCTGATCAACATTTATAGAACACTCCACCCCACAGCAGCAGACTATATAATCCCAACAAGTGAACATGGAATATTTAACAAAAAATACCATATAACAAACCATAATAGAAATCCCAGTAAATATGAAAGAGTTCAAATCATACAAAGTGTATATTCTGACTACAAAAACAATTAAATCAAAACTAATAACAAAGTTATATGAAAAATTCCAAATCTCTGGAAACAGAATAACACACTTCTAAATAACTTGTAGGTCAAATAAGAAATTAAAAAAAGGAAATTGGAAAACATTTTGAAATTAACAAAAATGAAAAATTACCATTTCAAACATTTTTGAAAGGCGATAAAGCAGTCCTTAAAGGAAAATTTATGGCACTAAAATAACTATTTAGAAGAGAAAAATAAATGCCTTCATATTCCAGTTTAAGAAAGTAGAAAAAATACATCTAAGTAAAAATAAGCAGAAGAAAAGAAATAAATAAAACCAGAGCAGAAATCGTTAAAATAAAAATGGAGAAGTAGTATGGAAAAGCAATCAAACCAAGAGCTATTTCTTTAGGAAGATCAATAAGATTGATTTTAGCCATACTGGCCAGGAGAAAAAGATACCAATTACTAATATCAGGAATGAGATCAGGGGCATCACTACACAGTCTATAGACATGAAAAGGATAACAGGGGAATTTTATGGACAATATTAAGCTAATAAGTTTGACAACTTACATGAAATTAAACCAGTGCTTGAAAAGATACAAACTACCAAATATTACTCAAACCTGAATTATTCATACCTATTTTTTTCCAGCCCGGATCTTTTATTAAGCTAGACATTTAAAAAAATTGCAGACATGTAAAAAAGTGTCATACCACTTACTTTTTTGTTGTTGTATTTTGGAAGACATAGTTATTTTTCTAGATAAAAAAGTGTTATGTTAACATGTTGTGGGTTTATTTTTATAGTAAATAAGTAAATATTTTTAAATTCTCAGTTTTAATTTCCAAATTGGTAAATATTGAGATGAAAGCACATATAGTGAGAATAATATGGAGTCAGGCAGGCTACAGTGGACGTGACACAGCTGGTCAGATTTGTTTGGGTCCTGCCTGACCTCCACCTCTTGTCTTCCATTCTTACTGTTTTGTAAATATAGCTCCCACCCTAAATAGGGAATAAATAGAGTATAGCTCCCATACCGATCTGGAGTAGTGTAGGTGGATTGATCTAGGACATTAACTTCCCGCACCCCTTGGGTTTCTTCTTGATTGTTTTTGGGGATTCATTGAAGGTATAAGAAACCAGGTTACACTGATTGCATTTGTTAGGTAAAGTCCCTTTTACAATCGTGTATTGCCCCCAAGAGGTGTGGCACACACTAAGACCCCACCCCGCTCTCTCCTTCCCTCTCCCTACTTTTTTTTTCCTTTCCCCCCTCCCTCCTTCTTCCTCTCTCTGCTCTCCCCTCCCCCACCCCCAACGTGTCATTGTCATTAATTGTCCTCATATCAATATTGAGTACTTGGGATTCATGCTTCTCCATTCTTGTGATGCTTTACTAAGAATAATGTGTTCCACTTCCATCCAGGTTAATACAAAGGCTGTAAGTCTCCATTTTTTTAAATGGCTGAATAGTATTCCATGGCATACATACACCACAGCTTGTTAATCCATTCCTGAGTCGGTGGGCATTGAGGCTGTTTCCACATTTTGGCGATTGTAAATTGAGCTGCAATAAACAGTCTAGTGCAAGTGTCCTTATGATCAAAGGATTTTTTTCCTTCTGGGCAGATGCCCAATAATGGGATTGCAGGATCAAATGGGAGGTCTAGCTTGAGTTCTTTGAGGGTTCACCATACTTCCTCCCAGAAAGGTTGTATTAGTTTGCAATCCCATCAGCAGTGTAAAAGTGTTCCCTTCTCTACACATCCATGCCAGCATCTGCAGTTTTGAGATTTTGTAACGTGGGCCATTCGCGCTGGGGTTAGATGATATCTCAGGGTGGTTTTGATTTGCATTTCTCTAATAATTAGGGATGATGAGCCTTTTTCCAAATGTTTGTTAGCCATTCATCTGTCTTCTTTAGGGAAGGTTCTATTGATGTCTCTTACCCATTGATTCATGAGATTGTTGGCTTTTTACATGTGGATTAATTTGAGTTCTCTATAGGTCCCAGTTATCAAGCTTTTGTCTGATTCAAAATATGCAAATATCCTTTCCCATTGTGTAGGTTGTCGATTTGCTTTTGTTGTTGTCTCCTTAGGTGTACAGAAGCTTTTCAGTTTAATTAAGTCCCATTTGTTTATTTTTGTTGTTACAATTGCCACGGCAGTCTTCTTCATGAAGTCTTTCCCTTAGCTGATATCTTCCAGTGTTTTTCTTATGCTTTCTTTGAGGATTTTTATGTTTCATGCCTTAAATTTAAGTCCTTTATCCTCTTGAATCAATTTTTGTGAATGGAGAAAGGTGTGGGTCCAGTTTTAGTCTTTTACATGTGGATATCCAGTTCTCCCAGCACAATTTATTAAATAGGAAGTCTTTCCCCCAATGTATGTTCTTGTTTGGTTTATCAAAGATTAGATGGTTGTAAGATGTTAGTTTCATTTCCTGGTTTTCTATTCAATTCCAAATATCTATATCTCTATTTTTCTGCCAGTACCATGCTGTCTTGACCACTAGGGCTTTGTAGTACAGCCTAAAATCTGGTATGCTTATTTTTATTACTAAGAACTGCCTTAGCTATACAGGGTTTTTCTGGTTCCATACAAAACACAGAATCATTTTTTCCAAGTCTTGAAAGTACAATGTTGGTATTTTAATAGGGATGGCATTGAACAGGTAGATTGCTTTGGGAAGCATATACATTTTAACAATATTCTATGCCTATTAAAGAAATTAAACTTGTGCTTATAAATCTCCTCACCAAGAAAACTTAAGAACCACATGGCTTCACTAGAGAATTCCAGCAGTGCTTTAGGGAAGTAATAGTACCAATGCTTTACAGATTCCTTCAAAAAACTAAAGAGAATGAAATACTTTTCAATCCATTCGTGAGTCCAGCATGACTCTGAACTCAAACCAAGATCAAGGCATTGTCAGAAAAGTATAGATCTTGGTGGGATCACACCTACGGTGCATCTTAGTAGGGTACTGGTGAAACTTATTAAATGTAGAGTATCAATGTCTTTATATAGTGATTAAGAAAATGCTATGAGGGCTATCTCTCACAGTACGATCAAAATGTTTCTGATTG